>OZ020185.1:17441713-17672799 GCA_963971135.1 Stenus bimaculatus | reverse complement strand
AATCTAATCAATAATTCAAATTCTTCTTTTTCTAACAAGGTATAACTTCTGATTTCGTCCCAAATTTCATCAACTACTTCCATGACTAATTCCAGTGGGACAACCAGATTCCATTTTTAGACTTACTAATTATAAAAAGAGGAAACACACTAGTAACAAACTGGTATAGAAAGAAGATCAATTCTAACAGATTTTTGAACTATAGATCGGGACATCCATTATCACAAAAGGTAGCTTTAATCAAAGGACTAAAATACAGAATTCAGAAATTAAGCCACCAAGATTTCTGGATCGAAAACTATAACTTAATCACAGAGTACTTGCTAAATTGCAGTTATCCTAAAAAATTTATTAATAGGATATTATACAACAACCCTAAAACATCAAATGAGTTGGGTACTGAAACGGTTAAGGAAGTTAGGAAGTATTACAAATTGGTTGAAGTGCCTGGTATAACAGAAAAAATAATAAAAGTGTTGAAAAAGGAAGATACTCGGATCATAAAATACAATAAGAATAACATAGGGAATATTTACACAAAAACAAAAGACAAAATTGAAGATGGATTGAGAAATAATTTGGTGTACAAAGTGGAGTGCAATGACTGTGATGGGGTGTACATTGGGCAAACCAAACAGTATCTTCAAAAAAGGATGGAACAACATAGAAAGGATTGTGAAAAGAAAAAACAAAAGGATAACACTGCTTTGGCGTATCATGCAATAAAAAATAATCACACGTTTGATTTTGAAAAGGTGAAAGTGGTTGAGTGGGAAACTAATTTGGAAAAAAGAAAAATTTTAGAGATGATACACATTGTAAAAAACGAAAATTCAATAAATTTAAGGTCGGACACGGACAATCTAAGTAATTTATTATCAAAAAAATATGAGGTATAAAATACCAAAGAATAAAAAAAAAAAAAAAAATTTTTGGTTGTTGTGTTTTTTAAGAAGTTTTTTTAAAAAGGGGTTCATGAGTAATTAGTGTTTAGAGTTTTTGTTATGTAAACCTGTGATTTAGTTAGTCTATATAAATAAAATACATTGTTATTGGGTTGCATACTTGTATTGTTGATAAAAATTATGTCATTCAAAATCAAAATGGTTGTTTGTTGTAACAATTTAAGTGAATCGATTGAAATCCGTGTAGTTCGCGCCTATAATTAACCATCCAACTAAAATACACCAGTGTAAATATACAAATAAGGCTAAAGATCAAGTCAATAATAAGATTTTTATAATTTTAAGAGAAAAAATTAGTGTTTTTCATGATTTTAACCTCGAATATTGAGGAATGTGTGCACCCAAAATTAATTCCATTAATGCTGCTGAAAAAAATTTATATATTATGCCTACATGTTATCTAGGTAATTATTTTATGAAATGTTATTTTAACAAAAATTGTAATATTATGTCCATTTTAGCTCTGATGAAGTTTTAAGAATTAAAACGAAACGTTAGCAAGTAACAATTGGCCTTTAATTAGTCCTAATGAGAACATTCCTTTCAAATTCCTAAATAAGTATTAAGGACGTAAACCTCATTCTAACTCTACAATAATATTTCTTGTTATATTTTATTTAAAATCCGTCCTCAGAATCGTCGATTTCTGAAGCCTGAAGCCTACGACGTTCTTTGGCGATGTTGATCATATTTTATTAAAATAAAAAATAACCAACGATGTGTACGATTATACAAAGAAAATAATACCATAACTTAAAATCCAAAAAAAAAAATGTTTTGTATTCTTGAGGAAACAGATATGTACCCACTTTTTATTGTTAATACTTTACTTTAATGTCATGATAAACTATAAACTCCAAAATTAAATAGTTGCCATACGGTGCGAAATCATTTTTAGATATTAAAGAAATGTGTCATATTACTACCATTCTAATAACATTAGTATCCATCCTACACGTATGACTATTGTTAATACATGATTTATGTAGTAAAAATAATATGTATATTATTAAAAATTATTATTATATTATTAAAAAGTACCGATTTTTCGAACTGAAGCGTGAAGAGAGGGAGTGTTTTCTAGCCAACAAAAATGTATGATTCTTATACAGGGTGAGTTTTTTGTGCGGCAACGGCCGATATATCTTTTATTTTAAGAGATAGAAAAAAAGCTTAAATTACAAAATTGCAAGGTTCATTGATGCGCATAACCAGAAATTAGTTTTGTCTATACAGGATGTTTTGTAGTTGGAGCGCAGGCTGTCCCACCCTTTTTTTAATGGAATACCCTGTATATTTTTTGATGTTTGCATTAACACTAAGTTAGAGAATACATCGATATGTTTATTTGAAAATTGGAGTGCGCCCTTAATTTTTTATCGTACATTTTCTACAAAATTTATTACGTGTGGACATAGTTTTGGAAAATGATGTTGACCTTATTATGAAAACTTAAAAATCAATTTTTATGACATTTAGTAGTATTAACCGTGCGGTATTTTTCGTATATCTTTTTTAGAATTATGTCATAAATTGTGACAACTACAGAGGCGTGAAATGTGAAAACTCGAGAGGGCTGTATTTTAATTTTTTTAAATGGAACACCCTGTACTTTTTGACAAAATATTGTTCCTCTTTAAGTGTTCTTTAACATTTATACGAATCATTTTTCGCTAAAATTAAAAACAACGTATTTGAAGGCATTCTAATTTTTTATTAATAAAAAATATGATGTATTTTTACCATACAGGCCAATAATTATAAAATATGCTCAATATGTTTCCCATTTACTTGATTACATAACTCAACTCTTCGCAGAAATGAACTGCCAACATTTCGTAACATATTCTCGTTTACGTTTCGAAATGCTTGCCGAATGCGTATTTTCATATCATCCTTAGAAGTAGGAGGAAGTTGATACACCAAATTTTTAACATACCCCCAAAGGAAAAAATCTAATTTTGTCAGGTCAGGAGATCTTGCAGGCCATAAAACTGGTCCTCCTCTTCCAATCCAACGGGCACGAAATTCGTTGTTAAGGTGTCCACGTACAATATTGCTATAATACGCTGGAGCGCCATCATGCTTAAACCACATTCTTCTTCTTATCATTTCCGGAATATAGTTGAGAAATTTGGCCATTTAAATGTTCCTCAAAAAAATGTGGGCCTATGAGGTAGTTTCCTACAATACCTCCCCAAACATTAAGTGACCATCGATGTTGCTGATCTAGAGTTCTTGTAAAGTGTGGATTTTCTGTATCATAATAATGAAAATTATGTCATTTACAAATCCATTTTTATGAAATGTAGCCTCGTCCGTAAATAAAACATAATCAAAAAAACGGTTGTTTTGAGTTTGTTGATTTTCGGCCTATTCACAGAAGATCCTACGATTTTCAAAATCATTTTCACCAAGCTCTTGCAACGGTTGAATGTGATAGGGATGGAACTTATTTGTCCTTAATAAAATCTTGGATATACTCGATTGCGAAATTTCAATTTGGTCACTTAATTTTCGAGTACCAATATGGATCCTCAGTTACTGTTAATAATACTGATAATTCATTTTCTTCAGTACGAGCTGTTTTTTGGCGATTTATTTTTTCATCCTGTACGTGACCTGTCCTTTCAAACCTTTCTTTTAAACGCAACTTCATTTGGATGTCTTCTTTCTGGGTACCGTTGTTTATAAATTTTTGACGCCAATAAACAATTTTGCTCACTTTCACCTAATGCGTAAACCATTTGTATTAATTCGTTGAGGGAATAATCCATTTTTAACGAAATTAAAAACCGACTAGCTCTTACACAAAATATGAATAAATAAATGAGTTAAACATTTATAGCAATACTATAAAAACACGTTATAATAAAATTTGTAAAGAAATCTAAAAGAGAGTTCTTTATTAAATCTAACAACACATTTCTAAAAAATGCAATTTTTTTTCTCATGAAAAGGAATTCCATAAAACATTCAATAACACAGAATCGGCAAAATTATTTTAATAAAAGTTAAGGACCGCTTAAAAAGGAACATTTTTTGTGAAAAAATACAGGGTGTTCCATTTAAAAAATAAAAATACACCCCTTTCGAGTTTTCATATTTCACGCCTCCGTAGTTGCCTGAATTTATGATATAATTGTAAAAAAAATATACGAAAAATACCTCAAGGTTAATATTACTAAATGGCATAAAAATTGTTTTTTTAAGTTTTCATAATAAGGTCACAATCATTTTCTAAAAATATGTCTACATGTGATAAATTTTGTAGAAAACGTACGATAAAAAATTAAGGGCGTACTCAAATTTTCAAAAAAAACATATCGTTGTATTCTCTAACTTAGTGTTAATGCAAACATCAAAAAATATGCAGGGTGTTCCATTAAAAAAAAGGTGGGCTAGCCTGCGCTTTAACTACGAAACACCCTGTATAGAAAAAACTAATTTCAGGTTATGCGCATCAATGAACCATGCAATTTTGTAATTTAAGTTTTTTCCCTATCTTTTAAAATAAAAGATATATCTTCCGATTTCGCACTAAAAACTCACCCTGTATAATCTCGGTTTTTTTATATAAATCTATGAAACTATCAAATTGCCAGACGGTGCACAGTGTGTCGTTTTCACGATCTAGCTGGACAAAATTATTTAACTCAATTAAGGCAAGTAAAACACCGTAGTAAATAATAAAAAATATATTTTATGAAATTTCAATCAATATAAAACATAAATTAAATTAAATTAAATTAAAAAATTAAAAAAATTATTAATTATTGAAATTTGAAAATCAAATAAGTCGATAAAAATACAAAAAATAAATTAAAATAAATCCTTAGTCAGAATCTGCATCATATTCATAATCTGACTGTCCCAATTCCTCTGGTTCAGATGAAGATTCCATTTCCATCTCAAGAAGTTCGCGTACTTCTGGAATAATTTGGCCACGTACAGTTTTTGGAGGAGCTCGTAAACTGGCAATTACTGGATCAGATGAAATGAGCAATCTATTTATTAAATCCCTGTTCGTATCAACTCTTGATGTTTTTCTGGTAAATAATTCTCTGAATTTCCTGTTATCTTTGTTTCTAGCTTCTAGAGCTTCTTCCGAAAGTTGGCCGATTGGAAGAATACTTGCAGCAAGAATATCTTTTCCGTGAAAAAGTATTTTATGTACGCTTACAGGCATTGAATACCATGAATATTCCATAATATACAATTCTCTTGTTGTCTTAGTGTATTCATGGAATTTATTAATATCGATAGGTAATCCACTATTGATGCACTCTAATATGACATGGAAGCGCTTGATTAGCTCAATATTTACACCTGTTATTTCAGCTGAAATTTCAGCATTTCTAAAAAACTTACGGGCCGTGTTCCCATCATTTGTATTACTTGTTTTTTGTTTAGGCATATCCACTAATAAGCCTAACTCACGTCTAAACTTTTCTTGAACACTTTTCTTTTTTTCTGCCACTTTATTTTTATGCTCCTGTCCCCTAGCCTGCCATGTTTTTATATCAAGGCGATAAGATATATGTAAAATACACTCGAAGAATCTTATCCAAGCGTGCAGAGGAGAAAGGGAAAGAGAAAGAAATTCGCTATTTACTGTCTTTTCTAACACAACCCTTTCATTATTCATTTCCCTAGGCTTTGCACCACATAAGTAACAAGTTTGTGTTGATGCACACGAAGCTACAGCATTACAATTTTGCCATCAATCATACAAAATATTAATGTTGCTTTTACCAAGACTTCCGCGTCATTTACTATAATTTTAGTAGGTGTCAATGAAGTTACCTCCTCCTTAACTTTGCCAACTTCTGCAACAATCAAATCCACAGTTTCCTTGGCAAATACAAACTTTATGGTTCTGCAATATCTCGTAGAAGATGTGGAAGGATTTTGCCATACAATAGTTTTGATGCTTTCGTCATTCGTTGCATACATTTGGATTGGCACCATCGAAATGCTGAATAAACTGGCATCACTGCAATGTTCTTCGGAAAATTTCTGTTTATATGTAGTTTGTTCCGCGCCATCACAACCCCATTTTATAATTATATCAAGACTTTTCAAATTAGTTATAGTCTTCAGGTCCTCTTCTTGTACCTTGCACAGTCGTGTAATCGTGTGATCCATCAAAGATTGTAATTTGATTTCAGCTTGCGTCTCTGTAATTTCAATATCACTAGGATAGCACTCCCGTTTTGCCTCTTTAATTTTGTAGTAAGATGGATAAATTATGCTATTTACTGCTTTTGCTTGATCGCGTATAATATTATACTGATGTGTTGAAAGATTCGCATCGATCATCATCGCGAGAGCTTGATTTTCTGACAGTCCATCTTGTTTTGGGCATGCTACAAACTGTCGCGCTTTTTTTATATTAGTACCTCTATGAGGTGAACTAAAACAAAGCTCCTTTACAATGGATGCCGAATCTCTTTTTCCTGCCTGGCGAAGCTGAACTTCAGTTGCCATCAATAATTCTTCCTCGTTCGAAGAATCAAGCAGATGTTGAATTCGTCGCCTTTTTGTTTTTTCGCTTGCAGCTTCAAAGTCCTTTTGTGGTCTTCCGGGTTGGTTACTCGTTCTAGGAGTTGCTACATATTGGGTAGGTTCAATGACAATAACCGCAAACGAAATATTTTCATCTAGCCACGAAGAATTTGCTTTTAAAAAGCGACCTCGATGTCTTCCAGATTTCGCCCATTTTTCATCAATTTTGGAGCAATTATTGCGAATAGTAGCTTTAATACTCCTTAAATCGTCATCAGAGAAGGTTGGGTCACCAAGTTCTTCAATAATAAAACTCAATAAGGCATCCAGTTTGAAATCTTTTGCGTTAGCAAACCAAACGTCAAAAAAAGATCGTCGCGGAATTAAAGAAGTCATTCTGAAAAAGGGAAAAAATCTATGAATTTCGCAAATTTTCGCAAGAAAAAAAACATGTTTCGTATAGCTTATAAGTGGATCTTTCATTAGAGTCTAATATGTAATCGGAATAATGCGGAAAAATAAACTAAAATTCAAGAAAACCCTGTCATTTTTACTAAAAAATTTCCTTGATATCTTCTCATTGAGTTTACAATAAAACACAAACATTAATAAAAATTTTTTTTAGCAAACTTACCTTATTAGTATTCACTTAAAAATAAAATTACCACAAAATCACAATTAAACAATAAAAACACAGTGTATTCATAGAGCAAAGTCAGACGAATGATGCGTGCGCGAGGTGCATTTAGTCGAGAAAATTCAGGTAGACGGCCCTTATAATCCTTGTATCTTTTGTTAGGGGCAATTTCTCGGTAATTAAACCTCATCACAATCAAATATAAGTTATCTACTACTAATTAACGTATTAATTAAACCTGTTTGGAAAAGTACGAAATTTGAGTTTTGTCCAGCTAGATCGTGAAAACGACACACTGTGCGGTGTAAGGAAATTCTAAAAGTGGTCAATAACAAGACATAATCGAACATCCCAAGAGTCCTCGGTACCCACCCAAAATGTATGGCGACTATTTTCCGCTGGACTTTTTCTTTATTTAAGTAAACTAAAACAAATGCCAGACGGTGTAGAATGATTGTATATTTTCCAAGCATTTTCTTTGGGAAATATTAAAACCACTAGCCATCGAATTTGTATGGCGAATAAATTTTTGCGATCGACATGTGCTATTAATTAAGATTTTATGGGTTTGTACTGGTACTATTTAATACATTTTTTCTATTGTTGGCTCCCGGATTAACATATTATGTGACAATTGCGAAAAATAATGTATTTTGTATTAGCATGTATCATGTATTAGGTATAAGTTCGAATAACTCGACCGAATGCCTAATACATTTGTCGCACGGGTTGCATACAAATTTTTCCTACTTTTCCAATATAAGTATTTAGATTTATTTGTAAGTTAAAATAAAAATCGGTTAAATTACAAATAATACTAAATATTTATAAAAATGGCATAAGTAATTAATAATATGAAATACGTAAAATCAAATTTCCCGCTTTTAAAATTTAGTTCGATCCTTTGCCATTGCTGGCGCTAGTTTGTATCTTGTTTCCACTTGTTAACACGAGATGTGTCTGTCGCCTATGTCAGTTTTGCAGTTAGGTGACGACGGAGTTAAGTTTATGTAAATTTAATGAGTGGAAGCGAGATGATTAAGGCGTGATGTGAATATTACAACTTTTAGTGTACTTTGTTTCGTTTTTATTATCTATGGAGTAGTCGCCATGATGCCAAGCGTTAGTCAGTGTGTTACTTGTAACACCGAGCGAGACGGAATGTGCGTAATTTTAGTGAGAATTTGAAGTATGAACGCGTTTATTTGCGAAAAGTACCGTTGTGTGTAGTGAACGTTTTAAATTTGGACAGAAATGGACGAGTGTATTGTTTGCCAGCGAGTATAACCTGAAAATTCGGTAAGCTTTACTTCTATCGTACAACCAATTTATTCGCAAAATGAACATGCATAATAAGGTTAATGAGTATACAGTTACTTAAGACTGATTTTACTTCACTCATTTGTTTATATACAGCGTGTGTCATAATTTTTTTGACTTGTTTTTTTCTGCAGGAATTTGTGGTGGCTAAACTGGTTGATTACTCAGTTCGTTGGGTCAGTTTTTATTGTTATTTTTTTATGAGCTGTTTATAAACGGTAAAGTTAATTTAGGTTATTGCAAAGGTTAATTATTCTTGTAAATTAATAAAGCAAAAACATTTGTTTAAATAATGTTAATAATTATGCAGGAATAATTCATTTTCGTTTACATTTAAAAGATTAATTAAATTGTGCATATAAAAACTAGCATTTTTACTGGTCGAGTGTTTTAATGAAGTGTTAAATGCGTTTGTTATCTTAATCTTTTTATTAGGTTGGCAATAAATTATCAAGAGATTTAAAGTTTACTTTTGAAAAGATCAGCGAAAAAATGGTTGTTGAAAAGCATTCCTTTGTGCAGTCATAACAGTGTTATTATTAGTTCACACACGACAGGTATATTTATAAATTTCACATTTTGTAATAAACTAAACTAAGCACTCACAAATAGTAAATAATTAGATGACGCAAAGCACAAGGCCGAACAATCCATCTTGTGCTTCAGCTTTACAAAATTTACAAACTTAACACCACATCAATTTTTTGATGTTGAACACTATTTTCCAGCTTTTCCATCCATCATCTTTCCTTTCAACTTTCAAATGGAATTACTTTAGAAATATTCATAATTTTATGTATTTTCTACTTTTTTATTGAATACCAATTTAATTAATTAATCATTGCAAAAATTTTCAAAAAATATTTTTTTCTGTCCCAGGATTATTATTAATTATTAGAATATGTTTTTTGCAAAAATTAGAAATTTTTAACTTTCATTTTTTTTACATTTGGAGGATTTTGATGTCAATTTTGGACATCAGGTAAAAATTATCGAATGGTTCAATTAGTAATTTTGTTAATTTAAACATCTCTTTAAATATGTATGCATTTTTTGTTGCAAAATTTAATTGGAACATGCCAAAAATGAGAAATTTATAAATACCAGGCTGAAATTACATTCGAATGCATTCGGATTCGATTTTAGCTTCATTTTTACATTCGTTTTTTGCATTCGTTATTTTTTCAGAATTTTTCTAAATTATGGTAATATAAGGGTAAGCAATATATATTTGATCTAGGTAGGGCCTGACGTGTAAAAAAATTGAAAAAATCGATAATTTATGAAGTCGCGAATGGTAATTAATTGATTTCTCGTAATCAAAAAAATGTATACCCGCCAATTTTATACAGACTGTTGGTATAATAGTAAGCAATAAAAATATGTAAAAATTTTTGATGTGAGTAGGGTCCAACATAGAAAAAAATCGATAATTTATGAAGTCGCGAATGGTAATTAATTAATTTCTGGTAATCAAAAAAATGTATACCCGCCTATTTTTTACAGATTGGTAATATAATAGCAAGCAATAAAAATATGTAAAAAATTTTGATGTGAGTAGGGTCCAACATAGAAAAAAATTGAAAAAACCGATAATTTATCAAGTCGCAAATTGTAATTAATTAATTTCTCGTAATCAAAAAAATGTATACCCGCCAATTTTATACAGACTGTTGGTATAATAGTAAGCAATAAAAATATGTAAAAATTTTTGATGTGAGTAGGGTCCAACATAGAAAAAAATCGATAATTTATGAAGTCGCGAATGGTAATTAATTAATTTCTGGTAATCAAAAAAATGTATACCCGCCTATTTTTTACAGATTGGTAATATAATAGCAAGCAATAAAAATATGTAAAAATTTTTGATGTGAGTAGGGTCCAACATAGAAAAAAATCGATAATTTATGAAGTCGCGAATGGTAATTAATTAATTTCTGGTAATCAAAAAAATGTATACCCGCCTATTTTTTACAGATTGGTAATATAAAAGCAAGCAATAAAAATATGTAAAAAATTTTGATGTGAGTAGGGTCCAACATAGAAAAAAATTGAAAAAACCGATAATTTATCAAGTCGCAAATTGTAATTAATTAATTTCTCGTAATCAAAAAAATGTATACCCGCCAATTTTTTACAGATTGTTAATAAAGTAGTAAGCAATAAAAATATGTGAAATTTTTTGATGTGAGTAGGGTCCAACATAGAAAAAAATTGAATAAATCGATAGTTTATGAAGTCGCGAATGGTAATTAATTAATTTCTGGTAATCAAAAAAATGTATACCCGCCTATTTTTTACAGATTGGTAATATAATAGCAAGCAATAAAAATATGTAAAAATTTTTGATGTGAGTAGGGTCCAACATAGAAAAAAATCGATAATTTATGAAGTCGCGAATGGTAATTAATTAATTTCTGGTAATCAAAAAAATGTATACCCGCCTATTTTTTACAGATTGGTAATATAAAAGCAAGCAATAAAAATATGTAAAAAATTTTGATGTGAGTAGGGTCCAACATAGAAAAAAATTGAAAAAACCGATAATTTATCAAGTCGCAAATTGTAATTAATTAATTTCTCGTAATCAAAAAAATGTATACCCGCCAATTTTATACAGACTGTTGGTATAATAGTAAGCAATAAAAATATGTAAAAATTTTTGATGTGAGTAGGGTCCAACATAGAAAAAAATCGATAATTTATGAAGTCGCGAATGGTAATTAATTAATTTCTGGTAATCAAAAAAATGTATACCCGCCTATTTTTTACAGATTGGTAATATAATAGCAAGCAATAAAAATATGTAAAAAATTTTGATGTGAGTAGGGTCCAACATAGAAAAAAATTGAAAAAACCGATAATTTATCAAGTCGCAAATTGTAATTAATTAATTTCTCGTAATCAAAAAAATGTATACCCGCCAATTTTTTACAAATTGTTAATATAGTAGTAAGCAATAAAAATATGTAAAAAATTTTGATGTGAGTAGGGTCCAACATAGAAAAAAATCGATAATTTATGAAGTCGCGAATGGTAATTAATTAATTTCTGGTAATCAAAAAAATGTATACCCGCCTATTTTTTACAGATTGGTAATATAATAGCAAGCAATAAAAATATGTAAAAAATTTTGATGTGAGTAGGGTCCAACATCGAAAAAAATTGAAAAAACCGATAATTTATCAAGTAGCAAATTGTAATTAATTAATTTCTCGTAATCAAAAAAATGTATACCCGCCAATTTTTTACAGATTGTTAATAAAGTAGTAAGCAATAAAAATATGTAAAAATTTTTGCTGTGAGTAGGGTCCAACATAGAAAAAAATCGATAATTTATGAAGTCGCGAATGGTAATTAATTAATTTCTGGTAATCAAAAAAATGTATACCCGCCTATTTTTTACAGATTGGTAATATAATAGCAAGCAATAAAAATATGTAAAAAATTTTGATGTGAGTAGGGTCCAACATCGAAAAAAATTGAAAAAACCGATAATTTATCAAGTAGCAAATTGTAATTAATTAATTTCTCGTAATCAAAAAAATGTATACCCGCCAATTTTTTACAGATTGTTAATAAAGTAGTAAGCAATAAAAATATGTGAAATTTTTTGATGTGAGTAGGGTCCAACATAGAAAAAAATTGAATAAATCGATAGTTTATGAAGTCGCGAATGGTAATTAATTAATTTCTCGTAATCAAAAAAATGTATACCCGCCAATTTTATACAAATTGTTAATATAGTAGTAAGCAATAAAAATATGTAAAAAAATTTGATGTGAGTAGGTCCAACATAGAAAAAAATCGATAATTTATGAAGTCGCGAATGGTAATTAATTAATTTCTGGTAATCAAAAAAATGTATACCCGCCTATTTTTTACAGATTGGTAATATAATAGCAAGCAATAAAAATATGTAAAAAATTTTGATGTGAGTAGGGTCCAACATAGAAAAAAATTGAAAAAACCGATAATTTATCAAGTCGCAAATTGTAATTAATTAATTTCTCGTAATCAAAAAAATGTATACCCGCCAAATTTTTACAAATTGTTAATATAGTAGTAAGCAATAAAAATATGTAAAAAATTTTGATGTGAGTAGGTCCAACATAGAAAAAAATCGATAATTTATGAAGTCGCGAATGATAATTAATTAATTTCTGGTAATCAAAAAAATGTATACCCGCCTATTTTTTACAGATTGGTAATATAATAGCAAGCAATAAAAATATGTAAAAAATTTTGATGTGAGTAGGGTCCAACATAGAAAAAAATTGAAAAAACCGATAATTTATCAAGTCGCAAATTGTAATTAATTAATTTCTCGTAATCAAAAAAATGTATACCCGCCAATTTTTTACAAATTGTTAATATAGTAGTAAGCAATAAAAATATGTAAAAAATTTTGATGTGAGTAGGTCCAACATAGAAAAAAATCGATAATTTATGAAGTCGCGAATGGTAATTAATTAATTTCTGGTAATCAAAAAAATGTATACCCGCCTATTTTTTACAGATTGGTAATATAATAGCAAGCAATAAAAATATGTAAAAAATTTTGATGTGAGTAGGTCCAACATAGAAAAAAATCGATAATTTATGAAGTCGCGAATTGTAATTAATTAATTTCTGGTAATCAAAAAAATGTATAACCGCCAATTTTTTACAGATTGGTAATATAATAGCAAGCAATAAAAATATGTAAAAATTTTTGATGTGAGTAGGGTCCAACATAGAAAAAAATCGATAATTTATGAAGTCGCGAATGGTAATTAATTAATTTCTGGTAATCAAAAAAATGTATAACCGCCAATTTTTTACAGATTGGTAATATAATAGCAAGCAATAAAAATATGTAAAAATTTTTGATGTGAGTAGGGTCCAACATAGAAAAAAATTGAATAAATCGATAGTTTATGAAGTCGCGAATGGTAATTAATTAATTTCTCGTAATCAAAAAAATGTATACCCGCCAATTTTTTACAAATTGTTAATATAGTAGTAAGCAATAAAAATATGTAAAAAATTTTGATGTGAGTAGGGTCCAACATAGAAAAAAATTGAATAAATCGATAGTTTATGAAGTCGCGAATAGTAATTAATTAATTTCTCGTAATCAAAAAATGCATACCCGCCAATTTTTTACAAATTGTTAATATAGTAGTAAGCAATAAAAATATGTAAAAAATTTTGATGTGAGTAGGGTCCAACATAGAAAAAAATTGAATAAATCGATAGTTTATGAAGTCGCGAATGGTAATTAATTAATTTCTCGTAATCAAAAAAATGTATACCCGCCAATTTTTTACAAATTGTTAATATAGTAGTAAGCAATAAAAATATGTAAAAAATTTTGATGTGAGTAGGGTCCAACATAGAAAAAAATTGAAAAAACCGATAATTTATCAAGTCGCAAATTGTAATTAATTAATTTCTCGTAATCAAAAAAATGTATACCCGCCAATTTTTTACAAATTGTTAATATAGTAGTAAGCAATAAAAATATGTAAAAAATTTTGATGTGAGTAGGTCCAACATAGAAAAAAATCGATAATTTATGAAGTCGCGAATGGTAATTAATTAATTTCTGGTAATCAAAAAAATGTATACCCGCCTATTTTTTTACAGATTGGTAATATAATAGCAAGCAATAAAAATATGTAAAAAATTTTGATGTGAGTAGGGTCCAACATAGAAAAAAATTGAAAAAACCGATAATTTATCAAGTCGCAAATTGTAATTAATTAATTTCTCGTAATCAAAAAAATGTATACCCGCCAATTTTTTACAGATTGGTAATATAATAGTAAGCAATAAAAATATATAAAATTTTTTGATGTTAGTAGGGTCCAACATAGGAAAAAATTGAAAAAATCGATAATTTATCAAGCCGAAAATGGTAATTAATTAATTTCTCGTAATCAAAAGAATGCATACCCGCCAATTTTTTACAGATTGTTAATATAATAGTAAGCAATAAAAATATGTAAACATTTTTGATCTAAATAGGGTCCAACATAGAAAAAAATTGAAAAACCGATAAATTATGAAGTCGCGACCCTCGTCGCGACCTTTATTTTTTAAATTTCTCATAATTAAAAAAATGTATACTCGTCAAATTTTTGCAGATTGTTACTATAATAGAAAACAATGAAAACTAGTAAAAATTTTTGATTTAAGTAGGGTCCAAGATAGAAAAAATTGAAAAGAACGATAATTTATGAAGTCGCGATTTTTTTGATTACCAGAAATTAATTAATTACCATTCGCGACTTCATAAATTATCGATTTTTTTCTATGTTGGACCCTACTCACATCAAAAATTTTTACATATTTTTATTGCTTACTACTATATTAACAATTTGTATAAAATTGGCGGGTATACATTTTTTTGATTACGAGAAATTAATTAATTACCATTCGCGACTTCATAAACTATCGATTTATTCAATTTTTTTCTATGTTGGACCCTACTCACATGAAAAAATTTTACATATTTTTATTGCTTATTACTATATTAACAATTTGTATAAAATTGGCGGGTATACATTTTTTTGATTACGAGAAATTAATTACCATTCGCGACTTCATAAATTATCGATTTTTTCAATTTTTTTCTATGTTGGACCCTACTTAGATGAATTTTTTTCACATATTTTTATTGCTTGCTATTATATTACCAATCTGTAAAAAATTAGCGGGTATACATTTTTTTTATTACGAGAAATTCATTAATTAACATTCGCGACTTCATAAATTATCGATTTTTTCAATTTTTTTCCATGTTGGACCATACTTACAGTAAAAATGTTTACATATTTTTATTGCTTGCTATTATATTACCAATCTGAAAAAAATTGGCGGGTATACATTTTTTTAATTACGAGAAATTAATTAATTACCATTCGCGACTTCATAAATTATCGATTTTTTCAATTTTTTTACACGTCAGGCCCTACCTAGATCAAATATATATTGCTTACCCTTATATTACCATAATTTAGAAAAATTGCGGGTATACATTTTCTGAAAAAATAACGAATGCAAAAATGAAGCTAAAATCGAATCCGAATGCATTCGAATGTAACTTCAGCCTGGTTTTATAAATTGGCTTTTCTTACATTTTAACTTGTCTGAAGTTAGCAATAGATTTCATCCATAGAATATATTTCAATCAATCAATCAATTTCTTTCTAAATTAATGATTTAAACACTTTTTGCCTTTGGGGATTTTTCTTAAAAAAAATAGTTTTCTAGAAAACCCTCGAGAAAACCTGAATCGAAATCTCAAAATGTCTGTTAATTTTGACGAATATCATGAAAAATTGAAATTTCGTAAAAAATATTTTCAACCAAAAGTTGCTCATTATTTTTCATGGATTGTGAATCAATAATAAAATTTATAGGTTCCCATTTGAAGACAAATTTTTCCCCATAAAATCCCATAAAAATTAAAAACAAAAAATAATACCCCTCTATTTTTTTGATATTTTGTTTAGAATACATATGTGATTGAATATGTACCAAAATAAAAAAAATAAAAAGTGATGTGCACCATATTTTAATCGTTTTTCTCCAATAACGCGCCGTCTTATACAAACTCTGGGGTTTTGTAGTTTAAAAACAAAAAATAATACCCCTCTAGTTTTTTGATATTTTGTTTAGAATACATATGGGATTAGATTTATACCAAAATAATAAAAATAAAAAGTGATGCTCATGCGTTTCAAAATTATTTCTCATCGCCCGCAACACACGCTATTAGAGCTAACTTTAAGGCGTTATAAATAATAAACAAAAAATACTTCCAATTTAGTTTTTCGATATTTTGTTCATAATCACATATATTTCAATTCCCAAAAATAAAAAAATTAGAAAATCGGTGAACTATAAAAAAAATTGATTTTCTCCTATTTTACCGTAGATATCTTAGGGGTTGTTTTAGTTAAGGGGTTGTTTTAGTGAAACCCCTTTAGAAATACTTATAAAATTATATTTGGGTTAATTTTTTTGTTTATATTTTGCATATACAGGGTGTCCCAAAATTTGTGTTCATTTTGGTGAATATAGCGAAAAATGGAAATTTTAGAAAAAAAGTTTCAACCAAAACTTTCTTATTCTTTTCCATAGATTACGAATCTACAATAAAAAATGGGGGTTCCCATTTGAAAAAAAATGTTTTCGTATAAAACCCCATAACAATTAAAAACCCATGGCACTATTAAATGTCCCCCTCGAGCCGCTAAAATTTTTGTCTGAAACATTTTTGAGGAAATCGCTTCGTTTTCAAGATATTCAGCTGGATTAATTAAAATGGGACACCCTGTATTTTGAAATATAATCTATGGATGAAATCTATTGCTAACTTCACACAAGGATTTTTATATCAAATTTAAAATCAATTAAAAATTAACCATTGGTGTAATTTTTAATTTGATTTTATGAAGTCTTTAAATGTTTATATAGTTTTTGTAGCAAAAATTTATTTCTCGTTTT
This sequence comes from Stenus bimaculatus, assembly GCA_963971135.1. NCBI lineage: Eukaryota > Metazoa > Arthropoda > Insecta > Coleoptera > Staphylinidae > Stenus > Stenus bimaculatus. The sequence goes on along the minus strand of OZ020185.1, from coordinate 17,655,870 downwards.
ATTTGAAACATGACAAAAATGAGATTTCTAAATTGTTTTTTCTTCATTCTAAGGATTTTTGTGTCAATTTTGGGCATTAATTAAGAATTAACCTCGAAATTAACGAATTGTGCAGTTTTTCATTTATTTTTGATTTTGTTAATTTACCTATTCGCTTTAAATGTTTATGCAGTTTTTGTTGCTAAAATTTATTTGGAACATAGAAAAAATGAGAAATTTGTAAATTACATTATAATTAAGAATTAACCTTTGGTGCAGTTTTTCACTTTATTATTGATTTTGTTAATTATTCATCGGTTTATGCAGTTTTTGTTGCAAAAATTTATTTAGAATTTTGGAAAATTTATATGGAAAAAATGAGAAATTTGTAAACTATTTTTTCTTATATTTTCAGGAGTTTTATGTCAACTTTGTACATTAACTAAGAATTGCCCTCGGAATTAATGAATAGTACAATTTTTTATTTTATTTTTGATTTTGTTAATTTATTCATCGCTTTAAATGTTTATGCAGTTTTTGTGGCATATAGTACAGTAAAATTAGGTTCCAATCAGAGCTGGGTAAAGTACAAAATAAAAGTAATTAAGTACAATTACTTTGATTTTTTTGTAATTAAGTCCAAGTACAAATACTTTGATCTACAAATGTACTTAAATACTTTTGTACTTAAGTACTTTTTAAATACTTTTTGAAGTACAATAGTTTAACTACAAATTTTAATTAAAAGTTAATAAATACGTCCTACATAATATAGAAAAATATTTTTATTAAATATGTATTTGTATTATTCACATACAGGGTGTTCCATTTGACGTTGGACTGTATCTTTTTTAAATATGACATATATGGTACCTATTACTGAGAAAAACACTGATTCCAAATATGTGCATATCCAATATGGCCGCCACAAGAAAAACTAAGTTTGGGTTATTTTCGATTAATACGTTGGCGAAAAAAATATTCATTTGTCATACTCCATTGTACACAAAAAAATGCATGTATAATGTCAAAAAACTTTTTAAATACCACTGAAAATAAGGAAGTTATACCCATGTTTTGACAATCGCAATTTCTTGTCTTTTTAAGATAGTACAAGAACGATGCCATATTCAAATGTCAACGAGTTATTAATATACTAACAAATCTCTACTACTTTGTCCATTTAACCCACTTTCTATCTGCAATAATTACGAGGATCCATGCAGTCGACTCGTGGGACACCCTGTATAATATTTTAGAAACTAAACAGTAAATCTGTCAATTTTAATATTATCAGTTTTTTAAAAGTATTCGTTAATGCGTGTCTGTTGGGTGCTTAAGGTGATACGGAGTCAAATGTTGAAAAACCGACGTTTTTTCCTTTCATGATTTTTTTAAAAGTGTTTGGAATTGGAAAATCAAAAAAATAAGAAAATACCAAACTAAATTAAGAATTTTACTTTCATTTATAATTTTTGTTATTTATGTATCTACAATTACATTTGTGTAATTTTGCAAGAAAAACTTCTATATTTATATTTTAATTTTTGCAAAACTACGCTCGTATAAATCTAGATAAATGAAAACTAAAAATTGCATATAAAAGTGCAATTCTTACTTAAGTTCGGTATTTAATTATTTTTTTTAGTTTTTTATTTGAAGCACTTTAAAAAAATTCAGGAAAGATAAAAACATCGGTTTTTCAACATTTGACTCGTTATCACCTTAAATATGGATGCAAACGATCCCTGTAGTAAACGATATACTTACAAGTTGCCAAGTGTATTAATATTTAAATACTTTCAATTGTACTTAAATACTTTTAATTGTACTTAAGTATGTACTATCAATGGTACTGAAATGCTTTTAATAGTACTTAAATATTTTTAATTGTATTTAAATACTTTTAAGTGTACTTTCTACTTGGTTCACTTGTAATTAAGTACAATATCAAGTAGAAATTACAAAGTACCGACCCTTAAATGTACTTAAGTATAAATTATAAATCCAAGTACATATCTTCAAAAGTATTTAAGTATAAGTACAATTACAATAAAATTGTATTTAATTACAATTTTAAGTACAGTATTTAAGTACATGCCCATCTCTGGTTCCAATAAGGAAAAAATTGCCTAGTTAATGAAACTCGGCTTATTTGTAGCTTAAATCATGTACATTTAATATCTAAAGAGTCCCGAGTTGTGGGGTACCTCGTTATGGGGGGGGTTCCAAATATCTCGGTTTCTATCAATCCTATGATAAATTATTTATTATCAATCTTATAGAGCATAAAATTTCTTACAACTTTTGTTCGAAACTTTTTTTTGTAGGATAAACTTATTTTTTGTTAAAGTAGCGCGAATGTCCTATACATACTACAGATGAAAGAAAATAGGGTTTGAAACGGGAAATGTATTTTTTATCGTAGAGAGTTGAAATTTTGTATGTGTACTGAGAAGAAATTGTCAAGAAAAAAGTTTAAATGTCTTTTCGATGGGCAGGCCCCGAAAAAAGTTATTACGCCCCGAAAGAAAAATCGAATTCATCCCCTCAGTGTCCGAAATTCACCCCGAATCGCATCAAATTTTGGTATGTTATGGAGGACCCGATTCTGAAGACGGTGGTTTTGACCCGCCCGGACCTATCTATTAATGGGGCGGAGATACGACCCCTTTTGTATTTTTATCCCGAATTCGGACATTTTCTGCGCGGAGCCACAAAAAGGTTAGCTTTTTTCGTCAGATTATAAAAATTCCGGTTACATCGTGAAGAGGGATGTGGATTCTAAGCGAGGTTCACATTTAAAATTTTTCAAAGCACTCTAACACTGAAAAAAATTTTCAAAGTCTTTCGATTTTTCTTACTTTTTTTCCGGTTTTCGCCGGCGTCAACTTTAAACAATCGCAGCCCCGTTCGGCCTTAAAGGGTAGCGACAAAATTTGGCTCCTTTTCTTCTCACATCCAGGGGATAGACCGTGGCAATTTTTAAGTCTCCAGGTGCAATCGTGTGGCGCCCCTATTTAAGGATCGGCAGGTGCAAAAAAATTTAGTTAGTATGGCCATCCGAGCCCTTTTTTTGATATTTTCATTTTTTATTTTAAATTGAGAACTTTAAATTTGCCGAGGGGTACGACACGCTAGGAAGGCCCAAGGAAGTCCCGGGAAGTCCAAGGAAGTTCCGGGAAGTCCGAAGAAGTCCCAAATAATTTTGGAAAGCCGATGATTTCCGAACCTTTCCGAACTTTTGCGAAACATGCATGTGCATCAAAAATAATGCGTCATTCATTTAAGTTAAGTTAAGCACAAGTTTGACAATTTTCGGATATTAAAAATATAGGGTAAAATAGGACCATAATTAGAGATTTGGCGATTGAAATTAAATTTTCCCGCGCAAATGTATGTTTGGTTGCATACTCTGAAGACGTCACAGACGTACAAAATAAAAGAATATTTAAAAATGCAAAAAATCAAACGCGTTTAATAATACCAAGTAAATTAGGTAAATTTACGCAATTTATTAAAGTAGAGCACGTGTTAACAGATGTAAAACGCTAAATTCCAAGCTAAATTCGTCAGCACAACTATCACGTTTGTGACGTCATTTCATGGTTTCGTGGCCGGCCGCAAGAGGGATATCACTTAGCTTGAATCGCGAATTGTATATTTTTTTATTAGGAGTAAAAGAAGTACTTTTTGTATCGAGTATGTAGGTTTGCGGGACGAGCTTTTCGACTTTGCAAAGTTTTCCGCTCGGCATTTTCCGTCGTCCGCGACTCAAAATTTCTGTCGCTAGCAAAACGTCGCTAGACTCAACGAATAGCAAAATGGCTTGGTAAAGTCGTTTCAGAATGCTGTACTTTATTGTAGAACAAAATATTTTTCTACGATCGTTCAAAAACTTGGCCTTTTATGATCAGAACCTATATTTGGTGCAAAAAGCATGACTTAACTAATCCACTTTTTACACTTATTGCATAAACTACATAACTATTTTCTACAATATCTATGTAAAGTGACGTTTGTCGCTTTCATTTCAATACGCAAAATTGACGTTTTCCGATGAGATGCCGATGCCGTGAGCGAGCGTCAAAGAGTTTGGTACTCGTTGCTATTGGACATTAGAGACAAGCGGCAAAGTTCATTAAGGTATATTATTGATTTCTGATTTCGGTGATTGTTTTTTAATTGGTAGAAAAATTTTGTGTGTATTTCGAACGCAATTGGTGTTTGCCGCAGAGATTCTAACCGAACCGTTTTCTTAACCGAAATTCGGTTAAAACCGTTTTATTTGAACTAACCGAAACCGTTTTTAGAAATTTTCAAAAACAGTAACCGAAACCAGTTCTTAATTAATTTTTAAGCGATTTCTAAGCGGTTTTTAACCGTTTTACTAACCGATTTTTAACCAGTTTTTAACCGTTTATCTATTGGTTTTACAATTAAAATTAAAAAAAAGGTGTTTTTTTTAAACCGAAACCAAAACTGAAACCGTTTTTTGAAATTTCGTTAAAAAAAGTAACCGAAACCATTTTTTGAAATTTTTATAAACCGTAACCGAAACCGTTTTTAGAAAAAATTATTAACTGAAACCGAAACCGTTTCAAAATTTTAAACAGTTAGAATTTGTGCTTTGCCGATTTCAAGAGATTTCCTCGGCTACAGTCTTGCTCAATTCTCAATCGGCATTTCCATATACTGGTCTAGTTTCTCCTTAAATTTAAATCATACATTTCTAAGCATCTATTGATATATTTGTCGTCGACCATAATGAATCTGGAATATTCTTTAATGCCTCGTAAATATTTTATTACATAGTACAGAAACAACTTTTTTTTACATTTAGATTCCAAAAACTGTGGTTATGGCTGCAGTAAACTTGAGCTTTTCCAATTCCGTTTTTTTTTTAAATATTGACAGTGTAAAAAATTTAATATAGTGTAAATTACTAGACCTTCGTTAAACTTTAAAAAATCCACATTATTTATTAGATGGTACAGGAAAAACAATATTTTTTTACATGTAACATGAAAAAATAAAACTAAATTATGTAATAAATATAATATAAAATATTAATTTTTATATCAAATAATAATTTATATTTATTAAAAACATTTTAAGAATTATGCACCTACTTAAGCAATAAAATGCCAAAAAGTACAAACTGAGAAGAACGAGGAAGTCCCGGGAAGTCCTGGGAAGTCCGAGGAAGTTCCGGGAAGTTCGGGGAAGTCCTTTCCTTTATAGAAGGAAGTCCTTGTACAAAATATTATACCGTGTCGTACCCCTCAAAATTTTCATTACGTTTTTTTTTTGCTTTTTCGAAGCGGACTTTAAAAATTCATAACTTTTGATAGGGGTTGGATATTATGGAGCGATATTTTTTATTTTGATTATTACATTAATATTTGTAATCAAAAAAATCGACACCTCTAAATTTTTTCTCTTTGCTTCAGAGAAAAATCGAACGTAAAATATTTAAAAAAATCGCACAAATGCGGTCGGACAGTTGTGCCACTGGCGCCCACAATTTTTAAAAAATTTCAAATTTTATTTCATTTCCCTTTTTTACAGCTTTTACAGCTAATAGGCTATTTTTTGTTTTTATACTCGAAGGGGTTGGGAAAATAAAGCAGAATTTTTGACTTTCAGGGTGGACGGCTCCCGTCCCGCCATCTTTTAACGGATTTTCATTTTTAAATACTCTGCTGAATCTACTCTTAGAACCAAAACCGACCATATATAGGATTTTTTTAATGTCCCATTTAAAAAAGTCGCAAGCTTTACAATCTAATCAACCCCTCAAATTCTATTTCACCGTCATTTAATACACCTTCTCTGAAAGCTTTCAAGGTCCGCTTTACGACAACAAAAGAATCACTTCGCTACCTCTTTTCGTTATCGAGTTATGACTGAAAATGTAGCAAAATTAAGCCAAATCTCTATGTATAGGACATTCGCGCTACTTTAACAAAAAATAAGTTTACCCTACAAAATAAAGTTTCGAACAAAAGTTGTAAGAAATTTTATGCGCTACAAGATTGATAATAAATAATTTTATCGTAGGATTGATAGAAACCGAGATATTTGAAAAAAACCATTTTCGTCCCCCCTTCCACCCCTACAACTCCAGAAATAGGTACCCCACAACTTGGGACTCTTTACATCCTAAATGTACATGATTTAAGCTACAAATAAGCCGAGTTTCATTAACTCCGCAATTTTTTCCATATCCAGGCTGTTTTTGTGCTAATTTTACTGTACATACTATAATATGTCAACTTTGTACATTAACTAAGAATTACCCTCGGAATTATTGAATAGTGCAGTTTTTCATTTTATTTTTGATTTTGTTAATTTATTCATCGTTTTAAATGTTTATGCAGTTTTTATGGCATAAATTTATTTGGAACGTGGAAAAAATGAGAACATTTGTAAATTATATTTTACGGATTTTTGTGTCAATTTTGTCCGCTTTGGAAAAGTTAACTAATAGTTAAATTTTTAATTTTGTTAATTTGATCATCGCTTTAAATGTCTATGCAGTTTTTGTAACATGACAAAAATGAGATATTCATAAATTGCTTTTTTACATTTGAAGGATTTGTATGTCAACTTTGGACAAAGAGTAATCTTTCCTCTCTTTTTTTTGGTGCGTTTTAGAGGTTTAGTCTATTGAATTATTAATTGAAATTTTTCAACTTTTTTTCTGATCTTAAAATAAGGTTATGTGGTTAAGTATCGACTATCGAGTCGGCAAATTTGAGCGCTTTGTTTTGAAATTCTCTTGATATTTGCTGCGGTTTTCGTCATAATTTTTTTTCCAGAGGAGGTTTTTTAAAATTTATTTTTTGGGTATACAGATGAGTTTTGTAGCTACCAATTTTTTATTTTTTTTTTGTTGTAGTAAATCAAACCAAATACTCATCGAGATACTCATAAAAATTTCTTAAAATGTTACTTAATTTTTGGGATGCTGTAAAAAGTTTAAAAATATTCTTAAAAGAAAAAACGAAACGTCAAACTCTTCGTTTATACCTTAACTTATTACCAGCGTTGGAAAATAAATATTATTTCAATTAGTTTCTTATTTTTGGGGAAAACGCCGCTAAGCGAACGTTTTTTGTAAAGAGCCCGTGTTACTGCTGCCGTATGAGTATTTGGTTTAACATACAAAAACAAAACAAGAAGAAATTGGTAGCCATAAGCAAGGGCGTATTTAGGGGGACGCTTCATTTTATAAAAATAAATTCAATTTTTGCTTATTTTTGTTCAATCTTTGAAATAAACCCTATAAGTGTACCAACACTGAATCTTTTTAAATTGATATAGTTTTCTGTAAAGTTTTATGGACTTAAAAAAATGGTACCTTTACGGAGCTTATTTCAAAAATATGAGTGAAAATATCAAGAATAATTTGTGTTTATTTTTTGAAAAAAATCCATCAAAATAATTATTTGATAGTGATCTTATAACCATAAGCCAAAGTGGCATTAATTAGCTTTGCTTTCCATTTTTTTTTCATTTAAATTAACCTAATTGTTTATGTACTATGGTACAATTTTGAATTAACGACATTTCTGTGAAAAATAGATGAATGTACGATATTCTTCTCATCACTTCTTTTTGGGATACACCGAAACTATTTTCAATTAACATTTTCTTAAATACATGTCACAAAAATAGCGCAAGAGCTCTCCATTACGGACCTTTGAGGGATCCTCGATTTTCGAGACACCCTGTATATGTTTGCAAAATTAGATAAATTTATGGTTAGGTTAACCTGGGTTTTTTTCAAAAATATTCGGAATCTCGAAAAAATCGTCCAGTTTCGAGTTTTCATCAATTATTTTGCCCTCTCCAAGAAATAATCCTAAATACGCCCTTGGCCATAACACTCTTCTGTGTACTAAAAAAATAAATTTTAAAAAAGCTTCAATAGAAAAAAAATTATGAGCAAAACCGCAAATATCAAGCGAATTTCAAAATCATGCCCTCACATTTGCCGACTATCCTCTTAACCCCCTTTTTTAATAATTTAACATAATGTTGTAAATAATTGAAAATCGGCACTTTTATACACTTTTGTGGAGCTTAATTTTACTTTTTCAAAATTTTAGTAACCTACTATGTAGAACAAATATTTTTCCGACGACCATATGAGAAAATCGTATATGTCATTCATATTAGTGGTTTAGAAAATCTATCATTTCAACACTAGTCACTTTGATTTACTGTTTTGTAACTCTGAAATACTTCTTCTAATTTTCGATAGAGGCGAGAATCTATAAATGTGTAAAATTTCAAACTCTTTAATTAATTAATTGTTACTTAAAAAATTTTCGGTAAATTTTTTTATTAAAAAAAAACGACCAGTGCATCTGAAAGTACTTTTTAAGTAACTTTAGGTACACCAATGATAATCCCGAGGATACTCCTTGGACGAATACCCTCGAAGTTATCACGATGACTGTTAATTTCAGATTCAAGTTGGCTGTTTGGAGATTTCTCAAGAACGCTTCGAGGTACAATTTTTTTTTGCATGTTGCTATAAATGTATTTTCAACTTTATATATACGGGAAATTTAGGGAACGGAGAGAACCAATCGAATTTAAAACAGTTGCTTTTTACTCGAGGGGATATTTGAATTTATTTCCCCAACAATCGCTACTTGGCCTGGAAATACTGCTCTTAAACAAAATATCAAATAACTAAACTAATACTATTTTTTATTTTTAAGAAGATAGTCGGTGAAATTAGGTATATTATGTAAATTTCGATTACTTTTAAGAAACAGAAAAGACGAACGCTTAATTGAAATCGAATAATTTTTTTATGCAGCTTAATGATTCCATAGTTCAGTCAATGGTCTTTTTACTTCTTATTTTTTTTTAATTTGCACTTTTAGCTTGGGTCCAAAAAATATGCAACTTTTAGGCTCAATTTACAACCTATTATGAAACTATTTAAAAAAACACCATCTGCTAGTCCCTTTAATATACGTTCAGGATTAATTTACAGAATTCAAATCGATTAATTAAGTTGTGATTATTTAAAAAAAACCTCCGTATAACCGTCTAAAATTCTAGTGGCATCTCTTTCGCACAGTTATATGTTTCACGAATATTAAGTTGGAAATACATTTATAGCTACCTGCAAAAAATGGTGGAGGAATTTGTTACTTATTTGTTGCCACTTTGTTACAATAAAAAAATTGTACCTCAAAAAAACAGCTGACCTAAATTTAAAGTTAGCAGTCATCGCGATAACTTAGTGACTATTCACATGAGGAAAATCATAAAAACATAACTTACTTTGTTTTTATTTTGTAACTTTAACTGCCAGCTACACTTTTTATTTTTTTAACTTGATTTGGCATTGCTGATCATACTCAATTCAATTCGTAATTTGTTACTGTTTTTTCGGTATATGTATCACCTAAACATTAAAACATACAACGATATTATAAAATAACAGAAAATAACGTTGACTTACTTTGTTTTTATTTTGTTACTTTGGCTGCCAGCAACATTTTTTATTTTTTGGCATTACTGATCATTCTTAAGTCAGTTCGTATTTTGTTACTAATTTTTTTTGTACAGGTTGTTCCGTAAGTAATGCATAAGAATGAAAGGGGTTGTTCAGGACACCAAAACAAGCAACTTTTATTAATAAACCCATATTCGGAAATTAACCATTAAGCCAGGGTAAATAAAAAAGATTTAAGTTAATTAAACAATTATTTAATAAAATTTACAAAAATTGTTCGAAATTTCGGCCATTTTGTTCATTGCACAAAGTTGCACGCTGGTTCATAGATGTTCGAACCCTCTGGAATATCCCAGGGATGTCTTGGACAATGGTACAAGCAGCCATAAGTCTTGCGAGAAGTTCTTCTTCTGTAGTAACAGGCAGGCGTCTTTTCAAATATCCCCAAAGGAAAAAATCTAAGCTTGTGAGATCAGGGGAACGTGCAGGCCAATAACAGGTCCGCCACGACCAATCCAACGGTTGGGAAAAACTTCATCCAGAAATTGGCGTACATTTAAAGAAAAATGAGGAGGACACCCATCGTGTTGAAACCACATACCTTGTCTAATAATAAGCGGCACTTCCTCCAAGAACTCAGGTAAAACTTCCTCCAAGAAATGGCGATACATTACACCATTCAAACGTGGTGGTAGTAGGTATGGACCAATTAAATTGTCTCCCAAAATTCCAGCCCAAATATTAATAGACAATTGGTGTTGATTTCGCCGACGGGATACAACATGAGGATTTTCATCATCCCAAATGTGACTATTTCGGCTATTATAAAAGCCGTCCCTCGTGAAGCATGCTTCATCCGTAAATAACACGAAACTGCCGAAATTAGGTTGAACCAAATGCTGTTGTAACCACCAGCGGGAAAAATTTACTCGAGATGGATAATCTGCTGGACTCAACGATTGAACACGTTGAATTGAATAAGGGTGTAGCAACTGTTCATGGAGAACTCTCCAAACAGTTGTGTGCCTTGCTCCCATGTTATGTGCAATGGCACGAATACTTGTGCTTGGTTCTTCCTCTATACGGTTGAGCACTTCTTCCTCAAATTGGATAGTGCGAATTGAACGTGGACGACCAACAAACAGCTCTACGAGGTTCGACAGATCCAGTTTCTCGAATACGATTATTAATCCTAGCAAAGATAGAATAATGCGGTTGACGACGTTGAGGAAATCTTTGCTGGTACAGGCGCGCAGCTCTCAAAGAGTTTCAAAGAGCTTCCCCATAAATGAGATGCATATCAGCTAATCCCGCATTGGAAAAATTCACCATTTTCGAAAGTAATTAACTTTAATAACAAACGTAATTGATCTTAGAATAGCACAACAGAATAAACCGTTGTTGATTTACTACTATCGTATTTAAAGTTGTTCACTCCAAATTTGTGTCGTGTTTTTTTAAAAGTCTGTTGTGCACGGTCCATTGTAAAGACATGACAATAAATCGCAAACATTTATTTACAAAAAAAAGAAAATATAGCTATTTTTGTAAATTAAATTTAAAAAATTTTGTCTCAACCTAGTGACTTAATGGTTAATTTCCAGATATGGGTTTATTAACAAAAGTTGCTTGTTTTGGTGTCCTGAACAACCCCTTTCATTATTATGCATTACTTACGGAACACCCTGTATATCTGTTTCCCTAAACATCAAAACTTGTGTTAGGTAGAGAGAGGTGTAAATCGCGTTCTAGGAAATATGACCTCATACTATCGTTTTCCTTTAAAAATGATTTTTATCAACGTAACAAATTAAATTTAGGTGGGATATACTCAGTACAAGTTTAATTTAGCCATAAAATTGCTTTTTTATTTATGGTACCTATTACATTTTACTTTTTTTTTGACGAAATTTTTTTTTTTCAAAAAAAAAACCAGTGCATCTTGAAGTAACAAATTTGGATGATTGTCCTCATGTGAATAGTCACCAGTTATCGCGATGACTGCTAACTTTAAATTTAAGTCAGCTGTTTGAAGATAACTCAAAAAATTTTTGAGGTTCAATTTTTTTTATTGCAACAAAATAGCAACAAATAAGTAATAAATTTCCCCACCATTTTTTTTGCAGGTTGCTATAAATGTATTTCCAACTTAATATACGTATATTTCTCATTTCCAAGGGACAGAGAAATCGGAGTTATTTACACATTTTGCCGACTATCCTCTTAAACTATAACCCTCCAACGAGCCCTCCAAGGATTCAGATTTGTACAAGACGTTTTAGATAAACCACCAAAACATCGTGCACATCACTTTTCATTTTTGCATAAATAGAATCCTATATGTATTTTAAATAAAATTTCAAAAGTTACAATAATACTATTTTTTATTTTTAAACTACATCCCTCAAAACACGGGTCCAAAGATTACTTGTGTGACACTCGGTGTGAAATTAGCAATAGATTCCAGTAAAAGATTTTTTTTCATATAAAAATTTGTTTTCATTTTTTCCGAGATTTTTTCTTTCATAATTTACTTCAATTGAATAATATAAACCTGGGAAATGCATTTTCATATGTTTTCAATAAATTTTAAGGGTAAAAATCACCCATAAATACAGTAACATAAAAAAGGTTAATGTGTTGAAACTTTTTCTTTTGAATTTGCTTCTTAAAATAACTCCAAGTAACATATTTAAAATTTAGGTGGCAGTTCCGAGATTTAGTAAGATTACCCCGAGGTTTATTCTTCAAAAACAACAAAAAGGGTTAATTTTTTTGATTTTTTTCTTCCTGAATTATTCATTTAAACAATTTTTGATATCATATCAAAAATTTTGATGGGAGATATTTGTTTTTTTGTAAGTCGTGTTTAAACAACCGCTATTTTACAACGTAACAGAAAAAATGGTTAGTTTTTTCCGAAGTTTTTTCTATTATTTATGCTGAAATGAGTTGTTTAAGCAATTCCAAATAACATATCAAAAATAGGAATTGTTTTTTGTTATTTTTTTTTGTAAATCGTGTTTCCGAAATAGCACGACAGTAAATACGGTTTTCAAGAAAACAAGAAGTAACTCCCATCCAAATTTGTATTATTTAATTTAAAATTGTTTAAGTAAATGATAATGGAAGAAAAATAATTAAAAAATTAACCCTTTTTTCTGTCATTGAAGAATGACTAATAAATACATACAGGGTGAGTTTAAAGTAACGCATAAAAATCATAACTACCTTATTTTTTCGAATATTTGAAAACTGTAAAAGACGTGTCACATTATTTTTAAAAACTTCATTTTGAACTCCACAAAAAAAAATTTCGGTTGGTATGTCGTCACTATGGCGTCATCAATTTTTTTTTAAATCAATTGATATGGTTTTCATATCATAAAACAATACCTTATTAAGGGGTACTAAAAAGTTTATACGAGCGCCATCTAGATGTCATTAAAAAAATTATTAAATTTCACCTTAAAGGATAGTTTTAAGTAACGCATAAAATTCATTTTACCTTCTTTTTTGAAATTTAAAAAAATTGTAAAACACGTGTCGCACTGTTTTTGAAAAACTTTATTAAGAAATCAACAAAAAAAATATCCTAATAAGGTATTGTTATGTGATATAAAAACCTTCTATTTAAAAAAAATGATGACTTCGTAGTGACGTCATGTCAACCGAGAATTTTTTTTGTTAACTTCAAAATAAAGTTTTTCAAAAACAGTGCGCTACGTCTTTTACCGTTTTTTAAAATTCCAAAAAATAAGGTAGTTATGAATTTTATGCGTTATTTAAAACTATCCTTTAAAGTGAAATTTAATATTTTTTAATGACATCTAGATGTCACTAGTATAAAGTTTTTGGTTCCGTTGCAAAACACTCTTAATAAGGTATTATTTTATGATATGAAAACCATATCAATCCATTTAAAATTAATGACGTCATGCCAACCGAAAAAAAAAATTTTTGTTGACTTCAAAATAAAGTTTTTTAAAAACAATGCGACACCCCTTTTACCGTTTTTGAAAATTCCAAAAAATAAGATAGTTATGATTTTTATGCGTTACTTGAAACTCACCCAACCAACGTTTCAAAATAGCACAACTTTAACCACGATTTACAAAAAATCTGGAATCAACTCCCATCCAAATTTTAAAATCTTTAATTATAATTATTTAAATAAATGATTAGGAAAGAAAAAAAAATTACCATTTTTTCTGTTATTGAAGAATGACTAATAAATATACATATGACCAACATTCCGAAATGGAACAACTTTAAACACGATTTACAAAAACGGCAGTAATTTTTTTTTTTGTAAATCGTGTTTAAAGTTCCGTTAATTCTCAACGTTGATCCTATTATGTACATGGATTAGTCATTCTTCAATAACAGAAAAAAGTGTTAATTTTTTTTATTTTTTTCTTCTGTGGTCATTTATTTAAACTGTTTTAAATAACATATCAAAACATTGGATGACAGTAATTTTTTGTTTTTTTGTAAATCGTATTTAAAGTTCCGCTATTTCTCAACGTTCATCCTATTATGTACCCACATGAATTAGTCATTCTTCAATAACAGAAAAAAAGGGTTATTTTTTTAATTTTTTTCTTCCGTGGTCATTTATTTAAACAGTTTTAAATAACATATAAAAAAATTGGATGGCAGTAATTTGTTGTTTTTTTGTAAATCATGTTTAAAGTCGGAACTACTCAACGACAGATCAACGTTGAGAAATAGTGGAACTTTAAACACGATTTACAAAAAAACAAAACATTAATGCCATCCAATTTTTTGATATGTTATTTAAAATTGTTTAATTTAAAACAAAAAAATAAATCCTTTTTCGGTTTATACATACATATGGGTAATATTGCTAAGTCGCGGAACTTTAAACGTGTATTACAAAGAAACAGAAAATAACTGCCACTCAAATTTTTGATATGTTATTTCGAATTATTTTAAGAAACAAATGCAAAAGTAAAATTTAAAAAAAATTAACCCCTTTTTGTTAAATTATTTAGGGGTGGTTTCTACTCTTAGAATTTATTAAAATCTTATGAAAATCCATTTCCCATGTTTATATTATTCAGTTGAACCAAGTTATGAAAGAAAAAAATTAAAAAATAAGTTTTTATATGAAAAAACATCTATTGCTGGAATCTATTGCTAATTTCACAGAAGTCTCCTCTTCTCATTTGAGTTTTCGGTCATATTTATGTCGTTTAATCTTCAACATCACAGCCAGTTGAAAATGTATGTTTTTCTGTTTTAATTTAAGTCTTCATTTTACCAGTTGAAACTCCATTGACAGGGATTCAATAAAATTAAAATTGCAGTTATTTTGGCTTTAATAATTTTTTTGTTCAGATTCTTTAACTTCGAAATTATTCAAGGGAGCTTCTTCGGTAGATCCTTTAAAAGGGAAGAAAACTAAGTACTTGGAAAGATTTATGATATAGCTTTAAAATTTTTATTTTGTAAATGAAAACTAATGTATTTTTTTTACTTTTATAGGTATGTATTATTAAATAGGTGTTGTGTAAATGTAATGTTGTAGAATAAATATGAACATGTTGACTTTTTTATTAAATAAAATAATTTTAAACAACAATGCTGTGAGTTAATTTCCCCAAATGATTCCATTCTTCATTACCTATCTCCTTGTCAACTAACCCATCTGTAAAAATTTCCTCTAGGTTGGGAACATTGTTGTGAATTAGGATATTTATGGCCGATCTCACCGAAATGACTTAATATTTAAGAAATACTTTAATGGCTAAATTGACAGGATCATAATACAAAATCTGTCAATTCAAAATTTAAGTACTACTTAGGGGCCTAAGTCGTGTCGGTGAGATCGGCCATTATTGTGCCAAATTGTACAGCTTATGACAATGTGCTCAACCTTATGTTTACTGTATTTAAAGTTCTTGACACTAAAATGCCTCAGAAGTGGGTCTTAAGTAAATCAATGGAGTGCTCAACGATGCATCGAGCTGATCTATGAGCTCTGTTGTATCTGGTTTCCAGGGAAATAATTCCATAACTCTAAAAAGATGTTCTTTGGATAGAGAAATTATTCCTGATGTCAGTATAAGTTTACTTTAGAGCATGTTTTAACCCTCAAAAGATAACATCAACATTTTGAAATTATCAATAACATGAGTCGTAGATGACCCCATTAAAATCACACCATCAACAACACTAACATTTAGCCAAAAGGTACCTAAATGCATATCTTCGCAGTGCGAATATAAAAAAAATACAACCAAAAATAATATTCGTGATTCGTAGGGTTAAGCAAAACCCTATAGGATTATTCGTTTCAGCATAATATGTGAATCGTGGTATGATAGTTAGTGGATGGTAAGTGTTTTTTGACATCTGATATGATCTCACTTAATATACACGCACCATGGTTAGTGGTTTGACATACCACCACATACCACGATCACTTACCACGTCAAGCAAAAATGAATAACTTATGTGAAATTCACATACTACTCCACTTACCACTGCCAAGCGAATAAACCCTATGTTGTCATTTAAGGGTTAAGATTTATTTTTATCAATTTGCCACCATTTACTTTGTCACAATCACTTTAATATACTAATGGATGCATTATTTGGACATAAGTCCTTCCAATGCTATGACAAATTGGTTTTTACTACAAATTTAGTAGTTTACCTATCATCTGGCGCGCTGCGCTAGCTCAAAAACTTAAAAGCAAAAATTACGTTCCTCAACACACATTTTTCTGTGTGAATAACATCTCTCCACCTCATCCTGGAAACAATATTTAAATAACCAAATAACGAAATTTATTTTTTTTTTCTAAATTTGAAGAAGATGAATACTGTGGTGTATTTATTTTATTATAAACACAATCATCTTAAAGACCGACCCTCATTAGGAATATTTGTGAATATTTATTGGAATTAGGAGTATTAGATTGTAAATATTTTGGATCGTAATTACTTTAATCCATTTCTTAATTTCTGGGTTTCCCCGAAATTATATATATATTTTATAGGGACCAGTAATTGACCACCCTGCCAGGTTGTAAGTTTTTATCTGTCTAACAATAAGTTAAATTTAAGTGTATTTAGTTTAATAAATTAAGTCCAAGGATCCGTGCCTTTTATTTGGATTTGGTAGAATCCTTAAGGTGATAGCGAGTCAAATGTTGAAAAACCGATGTTTTTATCTTTCCTGAATTTTTTTAAAGTGTTTCAAATTGGAAACTAAAAAAAATAATTAAATAGCGAACTTAAGTAAGAATTGCACTTTTATATGCAATTTTTATTTTTCATTTATCTAGATTTATACGTGCATAGTTTTGCAAAAATTAAAATATAAATATAGAAGTTTTTCTTGCAAAATTACACAAATGTAATTATAGATACATAAATAACAAAAATTATAAATGAAAGTAAAATTCTTAATTTAGTTTGGTATTTTCTTATTTTTTTGACTTTCCAAAACTTTTAAAAAAATCATGAAAGGTCGTCGGTTATTCAACATTTGACTCCGTATCACCTTAAATCTACCTGATGGCAGCAAATATTACGCATTTAGAAAAATAAAGGGTCTACATGGTATTAAAAAACTTAAAGATGGTACTTTTCGTATTATGTTAAACTCCTGCTCGATCTAGTAATTTGTTATCTCCATTACCAGCTTAGACAATGTGTTTGTACATAATAATTTCTTCTGTAGTTAAATAAATAAGGTAAAAGATTAAACAAAGAATGTGAAGTCTAATTGTCGGCCATTACAAGTGGACCCGCCGATTTTAAGGACACTTTTTACACTTTATCTTTATTTATACATATTTGAACAAATTTAAATCTTCCATTATCTACACAATGTTCCAATTTGTGTTTCATTGGATGGGTATCTTCGAGGGTATCTTTGTTTTTAATAAAGTTACAGATTCGGTTAACGGTCAAAGTTTTGTAGTTTTTTATACTGATTAAGATGGCATATAAATTAATCAAAAATTCCGAGCAATTCCGAAGATAAACAAAAATACTGAAAAATTCAATTTTTTAAAAAATCGATTATTTTATTAACTAGAAAAGTTACAAAAAATGTTACGGATGAAAGTTATTTATTTTCTAAAGACTAATCTAAATATGTTGTTTACATACATACAACAAACTTGGTTTTCAAGATATTAATAACATTTTTCCACAAATAAATTGGATTTTTTTTCTGCTTTCAACGATTTATTACAATCCATGTTTGAAGTAACACATTATGAAATATTTGACATTATTTGAATTAATTTAAGTAAGCCTGTCGCTTTAAATAGTCCATTCATACAAAAACCATTTCATGCGAAACATGTATGCTAACTGTTCGCTGAATATTCGGTATTCGGATATTCGGCCAAATCAATATTCGGTGCACCTTTCAAAGAAACAGAAAAATACATTTTGGTTGGAGTTATATTCTGGAATAGTTACATTCAAAACGAAGAATGAGACTTGTAGAGGATCATGGTATACTTGTGTACTATGCCATACTCACATAATACCATGCCACATTCATGCAATACCTGTGTAATGCTATGCCATATTCATGCAATACCACGCCATACTCGGGACACTATAAAATTGAGTGACGGTCTAAACATTGCGCAGATGCATCTGAGTTCATTTGGGAACAAAATTTTGGTAACAAAATACCCCGTCTAAAATGACCTCAAGGGAAAGTTTCTCGTCATTGTATTTCATTACACCTGGTAATCTGGTTGACTTCTTTAGGGAAGTTACATACGGCCAAAATTTACCGCTATAGACGCCCTCTGGTGAAATTATCCAGGGTGTTCCGTAAGTAATGCATAATAATGAAAGGGGTTGTTCAGGACACCAAAACAAGCAACTTTTGTTAATAAACCCATATTCGGAAATTAACCATTAAGCCAGGGTAAATAAAAAAGATTTAAGGTAATTAAGTCAATTATTTAATAAAATTTACAAAAATTGTTCGAAATGTCGGCTCAAGGTTGCACGCTGGTTCATAGATGTTCGAACCCTCTGGAACATCCCAGGGATGTCTTGGACAATGGTACATCAGCCATAAGTCTTGCGAGAAGTTCTTCTTCTGTAGTAACAGGCGTCTCGAACACCAGACTTTTCAAATATCCCCAAAGGCAAAAATCTAAGCTTGTGAGATCAGGGGAACGTGCAGGCCAATTAACAGGTCCGCCACGACCAATCCAACGGTTGGGAAAAACTTCATCCAGAAATTGGCGTACATTTAAAGAAAAATAAGGAGGACACCCGTCGTGTTGAAACCACATATCTTGTCTAATAATAAGCGGCACTTCCTCCAAGAGCTCAGGTAAAACTTCCTCCAAGAAATGGCGATAAATTACACCATTCAAACGTGGTGGTAGTAGGTATGGACCAATTAAATTGTCTCCCAAAATTCCAGCCCAAATATTAATAGAAAATTGGTGTTGATTTAGCCGACGGGATACAACATAAGGATTTTCATCATCCCAAATGTGACTATTTCGGCTATTATAAAAGCCGTCCCTCGTGAAGCATGCTTCGTCCGTAAATAACACGAAACTGCCAAAATTAGGTTGAACCAAATGCTGTTGTAACCACCAGCGGGAAAAATTTACTCGAGATGGATAATCTGCTGGACTCAAGGATTGAACACGTTGAATTGAATAAGGGTGTAGCAACTGTTCATGGAGAACTCTCCAAACAGTTGTTTGCCTTGCTCCCATGTTATGTGCAATGGCACGAATACTTGTGCTTGGTTCTTCCTCTATACGGTTGAGCACTTCTTCCTCAAATTGGTTAGTGCGAATTGAACGTGGACGACCAACAGCTCTACGAGGTTCGACATATCCATTTTCTCGAATACGATTATAAATCCTAGCAAAGATAGAATAATGCGGTTGACGACGTCGAGGAAATCTTTGCTGGTACAGGCGCGCAGCTCTCAAAGAGTTACAAAGAGCTTCCCCATAAATGAGATGCATATCAGCTAATCCCGCATTGGAAAAATTTACCATTTTCGAAAGTAATTAACTTTAATAATAAACGTAATTGATCTTAGAATAGCACAACAGAATAAACCGATGTTGATTTACTACTATCGTATTTAAAGTTGTTCACTCCAAATTTGTGTCGTGTTTTTTAAAAAATCTGTTGTGCACGGTCCATTGCAAAGACACGACAATAAATCGCAAACATTTATTTACAAAAAAAAATAAAATAAAGCTATTTTTGTAAATTAAATTTAAAAAATTTTGTCTCAACCTAGTGACTTAATGGTTAATTTCCGGATATAGGTTTATTAACAAAAGTTGCTTGTTTTGGTGTCCTGGACAACCCCTTTCATTATTATGCATTACTTACGGAACACCCTGTATAAACATCGCGAAAGGAGTAAATGTAAAAATAAAATGTAAGTTTAAATTATGTACACGTGCTGACAAACGGCGAATTTTACCTGTTTAATATGTTTTATGAGCTAAAATAATTAAATAATGGACTTTTGTTTAAGATATAAATAAAATAGCAAATTTTTTTACTGCTTTCGATCAGCTGTTTCCGTCAAAACAGCGCCCCCAGGTAGATGAAATTCCCAATAGTTCTTATGAGCATCATTTATTTCCAATTTCAAATATTAATGTCACAACTTTGAACAATAATTATGGATTAAAGAATGGTGCAGTTTTTCATTTTATTTTTGATTTTGTTAATTTTTTCATCACCTTAAATGTTTATGCAGTTTTTGTTGTAAAAAATTATTTGGAACATGGAAAAATGAGTAATTTGTAAATTCTATTTTTTAAGGATTTTTAGGCAATTTTTGGAAATCAAGTGTAAACTAACGAATGGAGATTTTTTTTATTTTGATTATTTCAGTAAATAGTTGTTGCAAATATTAAAAAAAAATGGTAAAAGTGGCGAGTTTGGAAAAGGCATAATTTTCGTTTCAAAAGAAATTTATATAACTTTAAATAAGAAATAAGAATAATTAAAGATAGGAATTTTAATTATGTTATTTTAATTAATTTAACAGTTCTAATAGCTTTGTATTGTTTTCATAATGAAGCATACAATGTTTACAATTCGCATTTGATGATAATGAGAGAATAAACAAAAGCAAAACGTTTACGTTTAGTACATTAAATAATAAGAAAACATAACAAAAGTGATGATTGCTATTACGTAAACATGGTGATTGCATGTTCGCGGAATCACAATTTGCTAACGAAGCAAGTTGTGGCCATGAACCACCAGAAGAACACACGAACTCCAACATCTAACAAACTCACATGCAACAAATTAAAAAAAAATCACTTTTCGTCTTAAATCATCTTCGTTTTATTCTACAATTAGATGTAGGAAATGGGTTATAGTTGCAATTTTTAATAAAATTTATTAAAAATTCAAACGTATTTAATAAATAAGTGTTACAAAACCTCAAACGGTATAATTTACAACATTTTTACCAATCTTAATCTAATAACTATCGCATGACCTACATGAATAAAAAAAATTAAAAAATAAGTGAGATATGAGTAAATATGTGATCTATCACACCATACGATATTATATATCGAATATCTTAGTTACCTTATCGGATATTTTGCAATTCTATTTTTAAAACACGCGAATTAACATGAAAAAATACAGGAAATACTTTTATTTATAAATTATAAAATTCCAGATAGTTATACACCCTTTGAATGATTTAATAACCTTGAATATGTACAGAGTGTTCAAAATAATGAAATTATAGGTAATAAATAATAAAAACGAGTTGAGTGAAATAAGAATACTTAATAAACAGTAATAAATAAGCATTAATTATCGCCGTTCTCGTTGATAATTAAGTGTTAGTCATTTTTAGTAATGAAACTAACCACTCCCCTTGAAGTTAAACCAATTTTTCCTTGGAGATTTTCTAGTCTTGCTTTGATAGAACGAAATTTAATTATCAACCAACCACTTATACTGCAAAGCACTGGCTGTAATTAGTAATTTAGCAATTTTCATTCGATCCTTTCTCTTTCGCACGAATCATTATGCAATTTACGCGCTATACCTACCAAATTTCCTAACACTAACCTCCAGCTAAAATTTAAAATCATTCAAAATAAACCGAGCTTCAGGCTCAGCTATAAAAATTTGTAACTAATAATTTTTTGCAATCAATTACAATGATGTGGTGGAACGGAATAAAAAAGTACAAGTTGTTGTCATGAATTTTAATAAAAAAAGAAAGCGATTAATAACTTTTTCTTTAATTAATTTAAAAGTGATAAGGTTGTGAATAGTAATTACTTAGTTTTAAAAGGTCATCAAGTGAATATAATCAAAATTTTTTGGAGCAATGTAAAATATTTTCGTGCAGTTTAGTTCTTTAGTTCCTGATTTGTAATGCAGTAATTCTTGTCGTGATTATGTGCATTTTTGAGTTGTCCTTGGCATTATCCGTTTGTAAAACGTACAATTTGAGTGCTGAGCAAGTAGCGATCTCCATTTATCATTGAAAAGTCCGAAGGATCCCATTGTACTTTTACTTTTATCAATTATTGCATTTTTCGAGAGCCTCCGGCCTTCTTAAGTCTTTACAACCTTTCATTATTACAGGAAACGCAGATAATTGCAAATTGGTTTCTTCAAAATGGAAAAATTATTATTATTAAATCACGTTGCGTCGTTATTTCAAAATTAGTTACACAAAAAAAATCAACATTTCTTTTTTTTTTAATTTTTAATTTTTGTGGTTGTAAATGCAAATTTTCTTGTATTTTTTATTAAAATGTTTGCTTTATGAGTAGGTAGGAAGCTGTACGGAGGTAGTATTTTGATAATGGCAGAAAAATAAAAAAGCAATTAATTTACAACCATAATAAAACGTAAATTATACGTGTAGAACAAAAAAGAAGCAAATAAACAAGAATCGAAATTAGCATAAATTTACATAAATACCACGAACGAACTTGAATTTAAATAAGAAAACAATTAACAAAAAATGAAAACAAAAGTTCACACCTTAAACAATCGTTAATTTATTAAAATGAATTAATTCTTAACTTTCGTTTTTTTTTTATTTTCTTTAATTTCATTTTTCGCAATTTTTATTTTAGTTTTAAAAATTGTGCCACCCTCGTCGAAAATGTTGCCTCGAGGAGTCCTTGTCACAATTTTGTTCAAACGTGCCACACCGAAAGCGAATTATTTCTTTCAAAATAATAAAACATAAAAAGCTCTCTTTCCTTTAATGGAATGACAGAATTGATTGTCAATGTGGAATTTTAAAAGTAAAACTGTATTTTAAATCCGCCATTAATATTAATTATATTTTTACATATTTACATTATGATAATTTCGAGCGTTTCACTGCTTTCGTTTTTTGACCTGCTTTAATATTGATAACGTTGGTTGATAAATTTTATTAAATTATTAAAAAATATTGCCACTTCGAAATCCTGTAATTTTTTAACCACTTTATCTCACCACATTATATCAAATATCTTAATTTATTATGTCAGGCGTTGTATTATTAGATAATTATATGTGCGATTGTGGAGGTAATCTGAATACTTTTATTTCTCAACATAAACTCTAATTTATAAATTCAACGTTCTGCATTGTTTAATCATTTTCTTATTAAATATCACTCTCGTCATAAATAAACCATTTTTAAGCCTGAATTTAACTTCGCGCTTTCCATTAATCTTGCCAAGGAAATGGAGCTAATAAATTACTGCCTTCTTTTAAAATTACTACAACTTTTTTTAAATAATTCATAGGCACACCGTTTTGACTTCCACTCACTTTATGATTCAAAACAAATCTTAAACATTTTTATTTAAATTTCAGTCTAGACGACCTCATTTATCAACAATAATAAAAACGTCACTAAAGCGGGATTATCTTAAAGTACTTATTAACAACAAAGTTACTTAAAATAACACGATTTTTAAACGCACTTGAAAATGTTGAATATTTTTCCACTTTCTGTTCATAACTGGCTTCGTTAAAAAGTCTTTCCTAATCAAAAGATTTCAGTTTTCAATTACGCTAGAAATTTTATCCGGGATTTTATAATAAGGATTCTTGTGAGAGTATTAAAACGTAAAAAACAAAATTGGCTAAGTTTTGATTATTTTATTTTTTATACAGGGTGTCCCAAAAAGAAGTGCTCAGAAGAAAATCTCTGAAAGTAGACGAGATTTCATCGACAAAAAACCCAATGCCCACAGAAATTGTCGTTAAATCGAAATTCTGTTATAAGTCATAAACTATTTGGTCAATTTAAAAGAAAAAAATGTAAAGTAAAGCTAACTAATGCCATTTTGGTTTGACGTTATAAAATTATAACCCAAAAATTATTTTGATAGAAAACAATATTCTTTATTCCAAAAATTAATGAGAATTCACTTTATTTCTTGATATTTTCGCTCATATCTTTGAAACAAACCCCATAATGACAACACTTCTTTTACGTCCGTAAAACTTCAAAATAAACTCTATCAATTAAAAAAAGATTCAGTGTTCTAACTCTTTTACTTCAGGAGCAGTAATGGTAAGAAAAATACCCAGCGCGAGTGACTTCAGGTAGTAGGTCAAATAAAAACTTGGCAAATTAGGCAGTGGTTAAAGCAAATGAAATGAAAATCAGTTTAATGCCATAATTATGAAACGGAAACTTTACTTAATTAATTAATGTTCAAAATGTTGACCATTACCTGACCCTCAACCCCCTACGTCAAGTCACTCTCGCAGAGTAATTTTCTTACCATCACTACTCCTAGAGAAAAAGAAATAAAACAATGAATTTTTTTAATTGATAGAGTTTACACTAAAGTTTTATGGTACCCATATTGGGTTTATTTCAAAGATTAAGAGCAATTTCCTAAACGGAAAATATAGTGGTTTAGTTCTGCAGTTATAAAAGCTAGCACGAACAACAATTTTTGTATAATTTTTTTTGTAGATAATTTAGAAGTCATTTCTTTAATTCCTGCCAGAAGGAAAAAAAATTGGAGAATGTACAAAAAAAAATATAATGATCTAAACTCTAATCGTACCTTTACTTTGGACCCCTCTAATTAATTTTGTGGTACGTTGCAGAAGGTAACTCTCTGGCAGGATGTAGCCTAATCAATTAAGATTATATAAATCTGAAAAAAAAAATTTTAAATCTAACGAGAGAAACTTGAGTTATGACTGCAGAACTAATGCTCGATTTCATGATTTTTCACAATTTTTCCTCCCAAACTCGCGCACCCTCTAGGGATTCCCATTAATTATCAGTTATTTGGTCATAATTTGCAAAAAACCTCCAGAAAAGTGCGATGGATTTTCTATTCCTTGTTATTATCTCCAAC
The DNA here is from genome assembly GCA_963971135.1 of Stenus bimaculatus. NCBI lineage: Eukaryota > Metazoa > Arthropoda > Insecta > Coleoptera > Staphylinidae > Stenus > Stenus bimaculatus. The sequence continues at coordinate 17,631,027 of OZ020185.1, read as the reverse complement.
AGAAAATTTACCGCGAGTGTCTAGGAAGATGCTCTTAAGCGAAAATAAATAAAAATTGAATTTTGATTCTTTTTTTTTTTTGTTATTTTTCCTCACATCTTTATAATAAGCCTCATTAGGATACAATTTTTTAATTTCCCTAGAACTTCATATTAAACTCAATCAATTGAAAAAAAAATCAGTGTTTCATCTCTTTTTCTCTAGGACTAGAGGTGGTAAGAAAAATACTTTACGCGACTGACTTGACGTAGGGGGTTGAAGGTCGGGTCAGGTCAACATTTTGAATATTAATTAATTATGTCATATTTTTGTTTCATAATTATGGCATTAAACTTATTTTCATTTCATTTTCTTTAACCACTGCCTTATTTACTAAGTTTTTACTTGACTTACTACTTCAAGTCTCTCGCGTAGGGTATTTTTTTGAAGGTGGTGCTAAAAAGTAAAAAGTAGTAGTAGTAAAAAGTTAACATTATACTTTTCATATTTGGTTTATACCAAGGATTTATATCCTTAAATACTCTGGAAATGTTATTTTATTTTTTTTTAAGTTTTTGGTTGCTTCTAAAGGGTAATTTTGAAGGGGGTTGAAGATAAAAATTGTCTAAAGTTTTCGGAAATATCAAATCATTTTACATTTTTACATTCAAAATAATATCCTTTATTTAATTTTAAAGAAAAAAGGTATTCTTATTCTAACTCGATAAGATGTACACCGATAACAAAATAAAAGACAAAACAAAATTATTAGAAATTATCACCCTTGTGTTGAACGCAATGCCTGTATTCAGTGACACTGGTGAAAAATTTAGAGACTTTGTTAACGTTAAACACGTGATTAAAAATATTTCTTCATAAGAAATATTTTTTAGAAACGTTTTTACCGTTAACGACGTCTCTAAATATTTCATCACGGTCGCTGAATACGGGTTAAAGGGTCGCCATTCAATGGAAAATCTTTGAATATACCAAATTTGAAAAGTATAATGTGAACTGTTTGGAAATCTTTTGGCAGTACCTTCAAAGGGCTGTAACTCCCTTATAAAGAAAGTTTCAGTAAGAGGGTTTTTTGTCAATCGGCTTGTTTTTACCTCTAGTATCACCTCTTAAAAAGTTAGAGGGTGATACGTAAACACTCTGTATAAATTTAATAATCAGTATAATAAAATGAAATAAGTAATTAGAAGAATTTTTTAAATGGAAACTCTTTTTTGCATTTTTCGCTTTATTCATTAAAAATAATCAACTTTTTTTTAAATTATTGAATAAAGGAAAATACATAACCTAAAAAAGTTGATTATTTTTAACAATCGAAATGATAAATGCAAAAAAATTTCCATTTAAAAAGTCATAATTGACTCTACCTCCACCCATTGAGGATGATGGTAGTGTTTTAATTTTTCCATAATTTAAGAAATCATCTGTCACTTGTTTGCTTTTATTTTTTCGTTTAATTTGTTAATTATGCAAGATATTAAAAAAATATTTTTATAAAAGTTGTTTCTTTTTAAAAGACCTTTCCAACAATACCACACTTGACCTAGGTTGCCATTTAAAATTTCAATGTTACTTCTGGTTTCAGGTACTTCCGGTTTGTTTTGGAAATTACGAATTATTCCAAAAGATTCTTTAGGTTCACTTTGGTGATAAAATTTTTTTTTCATCAATTTACGACAACGGGTCCTCGAAATAAAGAGGTGGTACGGGTAGTCTGGGACACCCTGTATGTAGATACGTAATTTCATAGGGTATTGATTTCAAAACCATCACGTCCCGGGAAGAAAGATGTATTTTCGCGATTAAAGATCTTCGCACTTAAAGGTCTTTGCGCTTAGAGGTCTTTGCGCTTAGAGGTCTTTGCGCTTAGAGGTCTTTGCGCTTAGAGGTCTTTGCGCTTAGAGGTCTTCGCGCTGAGAGCTCTTCGCGTTAAAAGGTTTCGCTCTTATAAAGTGTCGCGCTTAAAGGTTTCGCTCCTACAAGTTTCGCGCTTATGAAACTTAGTAGAGTAAACGGTCGAGTTAGAAGGGCGAGTTAGTACTATCCTAGCAACTCGACCAATCATATTTTCATTGGAGGAGTTCCAAGTATAGTACTAACTCGACCGTTTACTCTACTAATGAAAACTAGGCTTTATTGTGTTTAGCGCTTAAAGGAATTCGCCTTTGACAAAATTCGCGCAAATCAAACTTCGCGCTTAAAGGTGTCACTTCAATCAAGCTGATACCGCACACCTCACCCTATTCGAATGCGAAAGATGGTAAGCAGAAAGACAGACAACACGACAAAAACTGGACAAGAAACTAAATAAGGATAATACCAAGGATATAATGCTAGAAGGTGAAAATTGTTGGAGAGAAACCCGCTCGAACATTTAGCCAGAAAGGCTAGAGGGATTTAGTGAATTCAAGTCCCACACTACCAGGCACACCTTGTTAGGTTCTGGCACTTTCATTTCCGGGTTGCTGCCACGATTCAAGTCACAGGGGAGGGAGTAGTAGCACATTTTTTTATCAATTTGCTTAAAACTCTTCCCCGACTGGCACAAGTGTGGAGATATGTTATACAGGGTGTTTCATTGAAAACTTCAAATGTCGTTTATTTCATAACCAAAATTTTTTTCAAAAAATTAATCGAACAGGCCGATTTTTGTTTTGAGGATGACGCATTATAAGACCGATTTAAGCACTCTCACGTCACTCCCTTAAGCAGGGGGCGTTAACCCCCTAATTTCTTAAAAAGCAATAGGGGTTGAGTAATATATCATTTGAAAGCTGCTTTTAATTAGAATTCAACGGTATAAATTAAATTAAAATTGATCGATTCGTTTTAAAGAAAAAATTAAAAACTCATTGCAATAAATAAATTTAAAAAATGTTAAATTAACCCAAAAAATCTTTTTTCAATTAGCAAATTATTAAATACTGAATAAAAAATTGAAGGTAAGATGTCCCGTTTGGTTCTCATGAATAATTTAATTTAAAATTTAAACCCAAAAGAACAATAAATAAATTTCTTTGTTATGTTATCCACATGACAGGTGTTTAAATCTAAATAAAATGTGATTTAAAAATTGAAATAATTTAATTTAGTGTATTACAAGTTTTCGAATTAAATAGATTACTCTAACTCCTAACCATTCAAAATTGTTTATTCTAAGGATGATCGAGTTGAGATTATTATGCTATACGGTGAAGAACGAAGATGTGCCCTTCGAGCAGCTACTCGTTTTAATAATCTTCATCCAGATAAAAATGTATCTGCAAGATATGTTTTAGATTTGTTCAATAAATTTCGTGAAACGGGTTCAGTAGGAAATAAAAAAAAGAACTGGCGGCCCCCGAAATGAAGTAGAAACGTTGACTGTAGTAGGCGAAACATCTCTAAATCCGCAAACTTCCATAAGAAACTTATCTACATTAACAGGACTGCAAAGTACCAAGGTTTGGAGAATTTTAAAAATTTTAAAATATCGAGTTTTGTGAAGTTATGTCTAATAGAGTATCAAATACTCCAAACCAATTACAAAACATCGGCTTTAGTGATGAAGCAACATTTAATTTGAGGGGTGAAGTTAATAAACATATCTCTCGTTATTGGAGTACAGAAAATCCACATTGGATGCGAGTAGAGCACTGTCCGTATCCAGAAAAATTAAATGTTTGGCTTGGCATTTATGGGGACCATATTATAGGCCCAATATTTATTGATGGCAACTTAACAGGCGAAAAATATTTAGATATGCTGCAAAATATTATCAAACCTACAATAACACATGTCTTAGAAAATGATGATATGCTGGACGAAAATTTGATAATTTTTCAAAAGGATGGTGCTCCGCCACATTATACGTTACCAGTTCGTAAATATTTAAACAGAACCTTTCCTAGTTGGATTGGCCGTAGAGGTACATACTATTGAATGGCCAGCACGCTCACCTGACCTCACACCGCTGGATTTTTTCGTTTGGGGCTATTTAAAAAATAAGGTCTTCAAGAACCAACCTGATACTTTAGCAGACCTTCGTCAAAGGATCATAAACGAATGTGGAAATATTACACCAGTAATGCTACAAAATGTTCGCGCAGAGTTTGAAGACCGTCTCTATTTCTGCTTGGAAAATTCTGGAAAACATTTCGAACATTTACTTTAATTGTCTATTTAAAAATAAAATTACATATTTTATAACTAAAAAAAAATTTTATTGCAAACTTTAAATTTGAGTATTACAATAGGTTTTTACTTTTTTTTTTCTTTAAAACGAATCGATCAATTTTAATTTAATTTATACCGTTGAATTCTAATTAAAAGCTGCTTTTAAATGATATATTACTCAACACCTGTTGCCATTTAAGAAATTAGGGGGTTAACGCCCCCCGCTTAAGGGAGTGACGTGAGAGTGCTTAAATCGGTCTTATAATGCGTCCCCCTCAAAACAAAAATCGGCGTGTTCGGTTAATTTTTTGAAAAAAATTTTGGTTATGAAATAAACGACATTAGAAGTTTTCAATGAAACACCCTGTATAACGGACTAATGGGGTAATTGTGAACAAAAAAATCTTAGCCGTAACAACGATGTTCAATTTGACAGACACCCTGATGTCAAAAAAACGCTATTCTGTAAGTTTTACTGTAACTTAAGAGCTGTTACGTAAAATAACATTTTCGATGTTAAAATACATTGTACATACATTATTTTGATCGATTATACATTAATGTAATATTATTATTTTGATCGATGTTATTTTTAATACCGAAAATGTTATTTTAAATAACCGTTAAGTTACAGTAAATTTTACAGAATAGCGTTTTTTTGATATCAGAGAGACGGTCAAATTAAACAGCGCTGTTACGGCTAACATTTTTGTTCAGAATTACCCCATATGTTTAAAAAGAGTGCCGGAAGAAGCCATTTTTTAATAGTTCGGTCAAGTTTCAGCACATGAATAAGAATACATAAAAAAAACTACCAATTCAACAAAAACCGTATTTATGTTAGTGCTGTCTCCTACTATTATTGGTCGTAAATACGACTGTACAATTTTCCGAATAAGTACGCATTTTTGCTCATAAGTTTTCAGAATCTTCAGTTAAAAAAAAAGTTTCTCACGTAGAATACCTCAAGAATTGAATATTTGTTGGCACGAATTCGTTCAGAATTTTTTTCAAAACGTTTTTGGACTTCTGCACCCTGGGAAGAGAAATTTTTAATAATTTTTACATTAAAATCAAAGAAATAAATTAGAAATTTAAATCTTGGTAAGAAGTGACATCCTATGAATATGAAAAGGAGCAATGTTTAGAAGAAGTGAAAGCATATCTGGCTTCTTGAAAAAAAGCTGCACGATTTAATTAATTTGAAAATATAACGGAAACAGGAGCCTGTTTAATTCTTAGCAATGGAAAAGAGGAAGAAAGAAGAAGACTTTTTTGTTTGCGTAATTCCGCGCTATTTCCAGAATGATAATTTATTCAGATTTATGTAAATTACGAATGTATTCAGCGAAGCGATCGTATTTTAGCGAAAATGTCGCGCTCCATTTTTGGCTGAAGAAGCCAAGGAATTCGAGATGGAATCGAGGAAGTTAATCCTCGGTGCTCAGCACAAAACTAAATTTATGCAAAGTGCAAATGCGCGCAGATGTCGTGTGGGCGACTACAGTAATTACATATTTACGAACTACGAAAATCGCCAATTTCTCTTCCACCAAAAAATTATCACACCTAGGTACCTATTTAATCATAAATCACAATGATTGTAATAAGCAAAATTTTGTTTAAAATTTGTTAATGGAGGACTTTTTTAGTTAACTAAATAATCTTTCTCAAGCAATTACCCAATGTTTACAAATTAGATCCTAACTCGAGTAATTAGGCGTGGTCGTTTCCTGTCTGCTCTTTTCATGAATTCTTAAGATTACTGAGGAACATCCATGTTACTCCATTTAGCAAATACACGACATGCATATGAATGGGGCTTTTTTAACGACGCACGATCCCATCGCCCATCGGGAACTTTATGGCTCGTAAAATTATTTTAAACCGGGGCTTTAAAAAAAGTGCCCCACTTTTGAAACATTTCGTTTCATGCAAATGCCCTCGTTTGTTTCCTAAAGAATGAGAATGTGTCGTTGTAAATTTAATTTTTTTTATTTTTAGGTACAAATGGCTGAAGATGGAGACGAATTATCCAAGAAGCTCGTGCAAAAACAGGTTAGTACTAAAATTTCTACAAAACATTTTTGTAACGACAGCTGTTACTACAAACGATAATCAATATTTAAACTTTGATAATCAAATTGATTTAAGCACACTCGTAAATCTAACTGGTTTAAATAAAGGAAACATGTATAATAATAAATGAGTTTCCTTATTGAGTTGAGTTTTTTTAGTGGAAATTACATGTTAAGCTAATAAAATATTTATTCTCCACTTATCCAAGAGATTATCAGTTAACATTCACCAATATGGAGAAGATTAAACCCAACTACACGAGTTTTAGGGCAAAAAGTGTTAACGAGAAAGTGCAATATGAAGTTTATGATAATTGTTGGCCGTAAAGCGCCGCCATAAATTACACGTATATAACTTTATTAACCTAACCTATATTTTTAATTTCCTACCAAAACTGACCACTTTTGAAAAAATCTAGGCGTGGTTATTTTTACAATATTCGTGTTGATAAGCAATATTTTTGCTTTTCGCCCGACTTTTTGCTCGTGGGTGTTTGCGATTATTAAGTAGGTGTATGTTTTATATAGACGGCCCTTTCACGCCCAACGAAGCTTTATTTAGATGAGTCTTGCAATCTCAATAAGTTAAGCGCGTGCACGAGTTCCTCCATGGACAAAGCAAAAATAGAATCCACACTTTATGAATCATATTCAGGTGTAGGATCGTTAAAAACAGAGGCATTAACATGACTCCATGAATAAAACCGTTTTGTTTTGATTCAAGCTTCACCAAAACGTGCCTCAATCCGTTTACACCTCTCAAGGACGGTTTTTCAAAATCAGTCAATTACGAAATTTTTGGAATTTAATCAAAATAGATATAAAAATATCTTTGTTTAAAATTTGGTTATTCTAAGCCATTTTCTGCAAATTGCATTTCTTTTGTTCAAAGTCGTTGGAGTAAAACGACCGTAACCTAGAAAAAATCTAAAAAACCTTGCTTCTTTTGTATGTTTTGGAGATAATTAACTTCTGAGATCGGCCAGTTTATCATTGTAAACGCGTGTTTTGCAAAGCACAGAGGCGTGATGCGTGACAAACAATTTATAAACTTTATATCCACATGTGAAACATTGTACGTCGTGAGTTACAAGTTACAACGACCTTTAATTATAAAATTTTCTTATTATGCAATTCCCACAATTTACAACCATGAATTTGGAGTAATAAAACACAGGTTAAATTAAAATTATTATTGGCTTAATTTCTGCTCACTAATTTTACTTTAATACCATTTTCTGATGATAAAACTCCGTGGTTGATAAGAATTGGCTCGAAATTGCAAGCTTCCAACTTGAAATTCATGAAAATTTTCACTAGAGTTACTTTCGTAACCAACAACCTAAAATCATAAAATTTATTTCAATAATTATGCAAAATTTCACAAATCGATTTAACAAGATATTTGTTAAACATACTCAAAATACTCGAATTTTTCGTGGAAAATCTTTGAGTATCAAATTTATCAGGTTCAGGGAAATAATTAGGGTCATGATCAAGTCCCCATAGGTTTAATTGTAATTTTGTTCCTTCTGGAACTAGTACACCATCTAAAATAAACAAATTAATTTTTCATTTCACTACTAATTTTAGGAACTTACCAAAAGTAACATCTTCTGATAAAATGCGTTCTACAAAAGGTACTGTCGTATAAAGCCTCATGGCTTCTTTTAAAAATGTATACAAATATTTTAGTTTTTGGACATCATCGTAGCTAACAGAAATCTTCACATTAGTTCCTAGAATATCGGAGATTTCTTGATGAACTTTCTTCTGCTCGTCTTGGTGCTTAGATAAAACGTAGCAAGCGTATGACGTGTTTGATGATAACGTAGCGTGTCCCTAAAATTAAATTTTTTGTAATCACAATATTTTTTGGTAGCAAATTTTGATTTACAGCAAACAAATGTATCAACCTCCTCTTGTACATCAGCTTCTTCTAATTTACCTTCATCATACAAGTCCAGTAGTGTATCAATAAAATAATTTTTAGGTTTTTCTTTCCCCATTATCCTCTTGGATAAATCTTTTAGGATCCGAGTTGCTTCTTTTTGTATTTTGCAGTCCGCGGTGAATTGGAAAAGGAAATCGTTCATTTTAAAGAATGAAAAGTTGTCTCAACAAAATTGACATATAAGTATCATTAGCGATTACATATTCGTTTTTTGAATTAGTTAATGCACCAATTTTTGTTTGCATACCAATTTCTAAAAATAACATTATTATATCAAAATTAGTCTAAAGAAAAAATATATTTGGTTTTTACCACTTATTACTCGAGAGTGTAATGCCCTAAGTATTCTATTAAATCTATGGAATCTCCCTTTGTTCATCAATATTTCAGCATTTTCATTGATTTGAGGCGCAAAATTTTTGACCATGTTAAAATCAAAGGTCGGGGTTAAAGCTTTTCTATGATTTTTCCAATGTGCTCCTAAGAACGCGTTCTTAACCCTTTCACTCCTGAATTTTTATTTTTTGACTGCAGATCTAAATTCTAAATTTCTTATTTTATTAAAAAAAAAATTGAATTTCCCATAAACGTAATGTAAATTTAATGTGTACAATTGTGACCGCTGGGCGATGAGGCCTTGGCCTAAACGAATTTTAAAGTGTTGATAGCTTTTTTTGGTGTTATTTGTGCATGCCAAATTTTTTCAATTTTTCTTAGTCTGAGATGACGACCATTAAACGTGGACCGAACCATACTTTCTAGAAAGAGCCATATTGATTGCGTAAACGAATTTGATTCATGAATACCTCTAAAATTTATAAATTGAATTTTTCATATTTTGTAACACCTCTCAAGCTTTTTCCAAATTCCAAAGCATTTCCTATAATTGGTAAAGGTTTAAGTCCAGGAATTTTGTTCATATCACTGTACTTTTTGTCTAAAAATTTCCACAAAATAAAAGTAAGGATACCAAGGACATGCAACACAATTGTTAACATTTTTAATGACATTTGAAATTTTAAGAAAATTATTTCAATGACAACAAGATTTATTTTTCATTTTATTTCTCCCACTTCAACTTTTTTTTAACTACGAGTTTATCAAGTTTTTGAGATTATTCTAATAATAGAATAAAATTAAACATGAGCACGATGATTATTAATGGACGGTTGTCACCCAACTGTTGCAATTTTATCAACATTTTTGTTAAAAAAATTAGTAAATATTATTTTTAAGAATTTATATTTTAATCATTTATAAAATTACATACTTTCTTAAAACTTTACAAAAATAGATATTTTTGACAAAATAACCATGTTTTTGTTATTAATAAATTAGGGAATTTCTTTTAGTTAACTTCACATGAATTCCATTAACCGAAGAAAGAATTCCATGACTGGTGAGTTTAGGTTCAAAATTATCAGCCACTTCAAACTTTAGGTTCATCAACATTTTGGCTATACTTACTTTTGCTGCCATCATTGCATATTTTTGTCCTAAAAAATATTTTAAATAGAGAAATTTAACATTAAATATATGTATAGATTTTATGATTACCTATGCAGTTTCTAGGACCAGCGCTGAACGGTATATAAGCAAACGGATGCCTAGTTCTTGTATTTTCAGGTAAAAATCTGTCAGGATCAAACTTTTCAGGTTCAGGATAGTGTTTTGGGTCATGATGAACACCCCATACATACACTTGAATAGTTGTACCTTCAGGAATTGTTACATCATCTAAAAAATACTTCATTCGTGTCTAAATATGTTTCTAAAATATCTTTTTACCAAAAACAACTGGTTCATTTAAAACCCTTTCAATAAAAGGAGCAATTGTGTACAATCTTAAAGTTTCCTTTAAAAACATATCCAAATATGTTAAATTTTGAATATCGTTGTAAGTTACTTCCACATTAGGATCACTTCCTAGATTTTCAATAATTTCTTGATAAATTTTTTCTTGCACAATTTGGTGCTTTGCTAATGCATAACTTGCAAAAGAAATAGTTGAAGATAGTGTATCATGCCCCTATAAATCAAAGAAATTTTGATAGAAATGCAATCGAAGATGCAGCCCGTTATTTACAATAATAGTAACGAAGGCAGACCTATCATTTTTTTTAACAATCAATACTCACAGCAAACATGAAAGTTTCAACCTCATCAAAAATATCTTTCTCCTGGAATTTGCCTTCTTCTTGCAAATCAAGGAGAATATCAATAAAATATTTTTTCATCTTTTCTCCAACTTCCAATTCTACAACTTCTTCAATATTTTCACCACTTTTTCTCTGCATTCTCCTACTTTCTATAACACTCGAAGGTAGTTTCCGTAAAGTTTTAACTACGGCCATTCGTTTTTTATAACTTGAACTAAATTTGAAAAGATGATCAAATTTTGCAAAAAACGAAAAATTTCGCTCAATTATCGTATCTAAGAAAATTTTGTTTGCAACCACGTATTCATTTTCAGAGTTGGTTTGAGCTTCTATGTTGGTCATCATTGCAATTTCTAAAAAATTGGAATTTATATCTTTGAAGTTTTCCAAAATTTTCTACACCTACCACTTATTACATCCAAGGTGTATAAATTATAATATTTAAGCAAATTTAAGGGCCCTTTTGTCGAAGCTTCTTCCAAAATATTTATAAGGATATTAAGGTTTTTATTGATTTGTGGAACAAACTCTTTAACCATTTTAAAATGAAAAGCTGGAGTTAATAATTTCCTATGGCTTTTCCAAGTATGACCTAAAAAGCAAGAATATTAATATTTAAATTTTTAAATTTTGGAATTATTACCGTTACTGGTGAGCAATCCTTCACCCATACGATCTTTCGCATCATCATAAAGATTGCTTTTTCTAATATTAATATTTGAAGATAAAATTTTTTCTAGTTTATCAGGATCTGATATAACCACCACCAAACGTGGTCCAATCCATATTTTAAAAATTGATCCATATTTTTTCCATAACCGAATTTGATTATTAAACACTTCTGAAATTTAATTTTTATTTGAGTTACTAAAGTTGAAAAAATTTACCATGAATATTCCTTCCAAAATCCAATACGTTTCCTAAAATTGGTAAAGGTTTAGGTCCAGGAATGTTTTGCATCCCTGCATATTTTTTATTGTTTAAATACCCCCACACTAAATAAGTGATTGCTCCAATTAAAATTAATACCCCTGTTAACATTTTAAAACGAAATAACCAAACTCACTGCGGTTTATTAAGTAATTGATAGAAGCAAATAATTTATATAAATAGTTATATCATAAAATCCCCTTCCAAACATTAATATCGCGTATTTTAACATTGTAGATTTGATTTTATTATCAGTTTGTAACTTGATTACTAATAATTATACTAATGATAAGTAATTAATTCGACCTTCAAGATATTAATACATATTTCAAATTAAATTATGAATTGCGCATAGTGCTGGACCTTCGCAATATATGTATATGTTACCGTTAAATCCGGAAATCAGTAAAAATTAGTTTTAACTAGTCAAAACTAGAAGTAACTAAAGACGTTTGTTGAAACTAGTTTTAACTAGTTAAAACGCGATCTATCAAACTACATTTGTAAAAACCTGAATAAATTGAATCGTCAGTATTATTTAGGGTTATAACTGAGAGTTGCAGTCAAAACTAGTTTTACCTGATCGTTGATTTGTTAGAACTAGTTTTGACGTAAGAAACCAGTAAAAACCCGAAATTCAGAATATTATTTCAAGCCAAAACATAACTTAAAATTTTATTTGTGTGATAAACATTGTGTGCTCTGATAAATAATAATATTATGGCAACTTGGAAACAAGAATTTACCAATCATTTGCTTGCGTCAAGGAATCAAAATAAGGAAAATTTCAGTAACGAGATTCGTAAATTCTTATTTCCAAGTTGCCATAATATTATTATTTATCAGAGCACACAATGTTTACTACACATGTGTTTTGGCTTAAAATAATATTCTGAATTTCGGGTTTTTGCTGGTGTCTTACGTCAAAACTAGTTCTTGCAAATCAATGATCAGGTAAAACTAGTTTTGACTGAAACTCTCTGTTAAAATCCGAAATAATGTTGAACATTCAATTTATTCGAGTTTTTTAAAATTTAGTTAGTTAGTTCACGTATTAACTAGTTAAAACTAGTTTGAACAAACGTCTTTAGTTACTTCTAGTTTTGACTATTTAAAACTAGTTTTTACTGATTTCGGGTTTTAACGGTAACATATACAAAGTTCGATTGTATTTTATAAAAGAAACAAACATACAAGTTTTAATTGATAAACTTTTATTTGTATAATAGTTTTATCAACATTTTTGGCAAACAATTTTATTGTTGAATATTATTTTTAGATTTTTTTTTAATTTCGACAAAAAACGATCTTTTAATTTTGAAGGGAATTTCTTTTTGTTAACTTCACTTGAATTCCATTAATTGAAGAAAGTACTCCACGACTGGTGAGTTTAGGTTCAAAATTATCAGCCACTTCAAACTTAAGGTTCATTAACATTTTGGCTAGACTTACTTTTGCAGCCACCATCGCATATTTTTGTCCTATAAAATATTTAAAACAAAATTCGATATTAAATAAAACATTAAATAATATATAAATTTTATGATTACCTATGCAGTTTCTGGGACCAGCGCTAAATGGTATAAAAGCAAAAGGATGCCTATGTCTTGTATTTTCTGCCAAAAATCTGTCAGGATCAAATTTCTCAGGTTCGGGATAGATTTTGGGGTCATGATGAACACCCCATATATACATTTGAACTGTTGAACCTTCAGGAATGGTTACATCATCTTAAAAAATACTTTATTCGCTCTAAATATGTTTCGAAAATATTTTATTACCAAAAACAACTGCCTCATCTAATACCCTTTCCACAAAAGGAATAATTGTGTACAATCTTAAAGTTTCCTTTAAAAACATATCCAAGTATTGTAAATTTTGAATATTGTTGTAAGTTACTTCCACATTAGGATCACTTCCTAGATTTTCAATAATTTCTTGATAAATTTTTTCTTGCAGAATTTGGTGCTTTGCTAAAGCATAACTTGCGAAAGTAATAGTCGAAGACAGTGTTTCATTCCCCTATAAATAAAAAAATATTAATCAAAATTTGTTTAATCATGAATACCTACGCACTGCAAACATGAAAGTTTCAACCTCATCAAAAATATCTTTCTCCTGGAATTTGCCTTCTTCTTGCAAATCAAGGAGGATATCAATAAAATATTTTTTTAATTTTTCCCCAAATTCCAATTCCACAACTTCTTCAATATTTTCACCAATTTTCCTCTGTATTCTCCTACTTTCTATAACACTGGCAGGTAGTTTTCGTAAAGCTTTTAATACGGCCATTCGTTTTTTATAACCCGAACTAAATTTAAATAGATAATCATATTTTGCAAATAATGAAAAATTTCGTTCAAATAATGTGTCTAAGAAAATTTTGTTGAAAAGCACGTATTGATTTTCAGACTTGGTTTGAGCTTGTATATTGGTCTTCATTGCAATTTCTAAAAATTTCGAATTTATTTCTTGGAAGTTTTTCAAAATTTCACCACCTACCACCCATTATATCCAAGGTGTATAAATTATAATATTTAAATAAATCTAATGGCCCTTTTTTTGACATTTCGTCCAAAATATTTATAAGAGTATTAAGATTTTTATTGATTTGTGGAACGAACTCTTTAACCATTTTAAAATGAAAAGCTGGGGTTATTAGTTTCCTGTGGCTTTTCCAAATATGACCTAAAAAGCAAGAATTAATATTTAAATTTTTAAAATTTGGAATTATTGCCGTTACTGGTGATCAATCCTTCCCCCATGCGACTTTTCGCATCATCGTAAAAATTGCTTTTTCTCGTATTAATATTTGATGATAAAATTTTTTCCAATTTATCAGGATCTGATATTACCACCACCAAACGTGGCCCAATCCATATTTGAAAAATAGACCCATATTTTTTCCATAAACGAATTTGATTATTAAACACTTCTAAAATTTAATTTTCATTTGGGTTACTAAAGTGTAAAACTTACCATGAACATTCTTTCCAAAATCCAATATGTTTCCTAACATTGGTAGAGGTTTAGGTCCTGGAATTTTCTGAATTCCCGCATATTTTTTATTATTAAAATACTCCCACACTAAATAAGTGATTGCTCCAATAAAAATTAATATCAATGTTAACATTTTAAAAGAAACAGCTAAATCCACTGCCGTTATGTAACTAAATAACCACGGGGTAGAAACTTCATATGCTTTTCAGGAACGGCGTTTAGGTGGGGGTTTATAGTTCTGACTACAACTACTAGTCTAGTCGATTTCTAATTTGAAATTTAAATTTAAAGTAGGCATAACATTAATATTATTTGACATTTATTTATTTATTAATATACGGCAAAAACCTTTAATACAAAAATATGTAAACTTATACCTAAATTATGCAAAAATTTAACAATAGATAGTAAAATTATTTCGAAAAACAAATAAATACTAAGTCAATCTTTATTAGACCCTAAATACATACACAATAATCAGTAGACAAGCGCAAGATAATACATCTAGGTACAAAGACACAAGACCGATTTATTAATCTAGATACTACTAGATAAAAAATGTTAAAAAAATAACAATAATATTAAGCGAATAGCTGAAAGTGCAATGACGATTGAAGCTCATTTGCCATACGCAAAATACGTGACATTTGGATAAAAAAAGCCATAGTTAGTTGAATGAAATGGTATCCAAAACAATGTAACAGATCTAGTATGACTACCTGACATTTTAGCCAAGAAGTTAATTTGCTGGAGCAAGAACGGACAATTAATGTTACCATTTATAATTTTATATAACAGGCACATATCACATAAGTTCCTTCTCAGTTTCAAAGAATTAATATTTAATACAGACTCCATAGTTTTATATGAAATTGACTCAGATGGAATACCCATTTTAAATCCAACTATTTTTAGAAACTTGTGCTGAACACCTTCAACTAATCTAATTAAATAGACTTGGTGAGTGAACAATATAAATTTTTTATTGTATAAGGATTCAAATCAGACCTAATTCTGGTGATAAATCCTAGCATTTTTTTAGCGCGATTTACGCCATACAGTATGTGTGTATTGAAGTTGAGAGTAGAGTTAAAGATTACTCCTAGGTCCTTTATTTCGTACACCCTCTCTAGAGGACTACCATCAATTTTGTAATTAAAATGTATTTTAGATAATAGACGCGGAAAATGTTATGATCTTACATTTTTTAATATTGAAATACAAATCATTTTTTACGCACCAAACAAATACTGCATTTAAGTCGACTTGAATCATATTGCAATCATCAACTGATGTAATCTTCCTGAAAATCTTTAAGTCGTCAGCATATAATAAATAGCAACAATTGTTTATATAAGATCCAATATCATTAATAAAGAGGCTAAACAAGAGCGGTCCAATATGAGAACCCTGGGGCACCCCTGAATGGACAGGAATTTCTTTGGATATGTAATCACCTATCCTAACTCGTTGATTCCTCCCATTCAGGAAACTGGCTAACCAATTAATAACAGATTCATTTAGACCCATGCATGATAGCTTTTGCAATAAAATCTGGTGATTAACGCGGTCAAAGGCATTTGAGAAGTCGGTGTAGATTGAGTCAATCTGACACCGACTCTCCGTGGCCTTATATAAATAAGACTGGTAAGCTAAATGATTTGTTGTAGTTGACCTACCCGAATAAAAACCGTGCTGTTGATCACTAATGACACTATTACATGCAAATTTCAGTTGTTGCGTTAAAATGCTTTCAAACAGTTTGGGTATTGTCGACTATATGCATACTCCTCTATAGTTTTTAACATCCTCTCTTTTGCCTGATTTAAAAATAGGTGTAATGAAGCTTCTTTTCCAGCATTGTGGAAAACATTCTTCTTTAATTGATCTTTCGAACATAAGTTGTAGTGGTTTAGTAATAGTGTAAACACACTTCTTTAAAAACACGTTGAACACATCTGGACCACATGATGTTGTATCATTGATGCTATTAATGTTATCAATTATAAGCGAGGCATTAATTAATTTAAAACTGGAGTCTATATTATTTGTGTTAGGGAAAGTTGTGTTTATATTTGGGCTTAACTTGTATGTACTACCAAAAAAGTTTCCTGAAGGTTGTTGCTGATGTCGTTACCTAAATACATTTTAAGCGGAAAACCCGAAGTTTTCCTTTTATCATTAACAAATTGCCAAAATGAATTTCTATTATTATTGATATTCATTTCGATTCGAAACAGGTATTGTTGGTACAAATTTTGATTAAGAACCTTACATTTTGCTCGCAATTCCTTAAACGTTTCGTAATCCGAAAGCTGATTAGTAACCTTATATTGGCGGTGGGCTTTCTTTTTATTGTTTATTAATTTAATTAAATCGGCATTAAACCATTTTGGAAACTGTGTCGAATTCTTATAAGTTATTTTAGGGACATACATATCATAACAATAATTTAAAATATTATAAAATACATCCACAAAGCTATCTACTTTCATATTCATTTGATATTAAATTGCAGTCTATGCTAGCCAAAAAATCATTGATAGCACCAAAATTAGTTTTAGAGAAATCACTCCGAGTTGTAATACTTTTATCACTGTCATAAGTTGCGCCACTTGATATTTCAATCATATTCTTTAGAGTTATTTTTACAAATACAGTCGAACTTCTATAACTCGAACAATAAGTCGAATTTTTCCATAACTCGAATTTTGATTGTAATGTGTTTTTAAAGACATTCGATTTTAACATTGCGAAATAATTTCTATATCTCGAATTTTCTATATCTGAAATTTTTTTAAAGTCCCTTGAAGATTTGAGTTAGGGAAGTTTGACTGCATTTGTTCTATTTCCCTATTGACAGTCGGCACCATAGATGCATTGATTTTTTTTATGAATTGCTAACATGACCCCTCCACCTCTAGCTTTAGTACTAGTTAGTGATGACTTTTATCTATGGTGATGACCTATCGCATCTGGAAATGTTATATTGTGGCAATGATATTGCTGCATAACCAGGTTTCTACCAAGGCCAATATATCATATGAAGAAGATCCTTGAATTTTTGTTTTTAGGCCCCCAACGTTATGGAAGTAAATATTTAAATTATTTAGTTTTTGGACTGATTACCGGAAGTTCTAACGTTTCGTTGGTAAGGTACAATTGTTGGAACACTATTAATATATCGGATCGTTAATCCTTGCTCGCCCTTATCAATACGTGACTTTAGTTCCTCTCTCAGATTTATAAGATGTTGCCTTTGATTAGGAGTTTGATCTGCCTTAAATTTAATGCCAGAGTTGTCATCAGAGTTAAATTTACTACACTTTATGAGCTCGACTGCTTCTTCGCGGTTATTTAGATAGACCTTTACAGGTCTAACTTTGTTGGTATATTTTCTTCCAATACGAAACACTTTTTGGAGTTATCTGTAACCCCGCTTGATTAACATTTTTTGAAATTTGCTCAGTGTCAGATTTGGTATTATCTTCTAATGTATGATTATTTGGCTCTGGGAGATTAAAAATAATTACATTCCGGGCCCTTTTATTACGTTCTTCAAATTCAGCCATGAAATCGTTAGCATACGTGTCTTTAAAATTTTGCAGCTCTGCTCTAAGTTTGGTGTTTTCATTTTCCAATTGATCAACCTTATTGTTATAATAAATCTTGTATTGACATTTTTGTATAATTTTTTTTGTAGATGATTTAGAAGTCATTTCTTTAATTTTTGCCAGAAGGAAAAAAATTGGAGAATGTACAATAAAAATATAATGATGTAAAAGTACCTTAACTTTGGACCCCTCTAATTAATTTTGTGCTAAGTTGCAGAAGGTAACTCTCTGACAAGATTTGGCCTAATCAATTTAGATTATAAATCTAAAAAAAATTGAAAATCTAACGAGGGAAACTTGAATTATGACTGCAGAACTAATGCTTGATTTCATGATTTTTCACAATGTTTCCTCCCAAACTCCCGCGCCCTCTAGGGATTCGCATTATTATCAGTTATTTGGTCATAATTTGCAAAGAAGCTCCAGAAAAGTGGGATGGATTTTCTATTCGTTGTTAAACCACTTCTAAGTATTTAGCATCCCTATAATATATTTCATTCCAGCAAAATTTTCAACAACTATTACCGAGAAATTTTTTTTTTCAAAAAACCAATATTATTTTTTTAAAGAAGACCATGCTTCGAGGCCAAAATTTGAGGAAACTTAATGTTAGTTAATAAGGCAACTCTGAAAAAAAAATTAGTTAAATCGGTGCATAGGCACATTACCCATGCTTACCCGGCTACAGCCTTTGCAAGTTATTACCGCTGCTGTTGTTCAACCTTTCCACCAAACGATCTTTCACATCATCATAATTTTTTTTTTCTAATTTATCTGGATGGGATAATACCACCATCAAATGTGGTCTAATCCATACTTTAAAAATTGGCCCATACTTTTTCCATAAACGAATTTGATTAATAAATGCGTATAAAATTAGAAATTCGTATTTATTTGCGTTAATAGCATTTAAAATTTACCATTAATATTTTTTCCAAAGTCCAATACGTTTCCTAAAATTGATGAAGATCTGGTCCTGGGAGTTTTTGCAACCTCGAGTATTTTTTATTATTTAAATACCCCCCACAGTAAATTTAATACTACTGTTAACATTTTAAAGAAAAAACTACATTCATATAAATATTGTAACGAACTAATACAAATAATAATTTTAAACTACAAAATTATGTAAAGAGCCATTTCCTAAACGGCGAATATACTGGTTTAGTTCTGCAGTCATAAAAGCTAGTATGAACAACATTTTCGTATAATTTTTTTTATAGTTGATTTAGAAGTAATTTCTTTAATTTTTGCCAGAAGGAAAAAAAATTGGAGAATGTACAAAAAAAATATAATGATCTAAAAGTACCTTAACTTTGGACCCCTAGAATTAATTTTGTGCTAGGTTGCAGAAGGGAACTCTCTGGCAGGATGTAGCCTAATCAATTTAGATTATAAATCTGAAAAAAAATTAAAATCTAACGAGGGAGACTTGAGTTATGACTGCAGAACTAATGCTCGATTTCATGATTTTTTACAATTTTTCCTCCCAAACTCGCGCGCCCTCTAGGGATTCGCATTAATTATCAGATATTTGGTCATAATTTGCAAAGAAGCTCCAGAAAAGTGGGATGCATTTTCTATTCCTTGTTATTATCTCCAAAGGAAAATTTATCGCGGGTATCTAGGAAGATGCTCTTAAACGAACCTCTTTGTAACATATGAGTAATTATACTAATGTTTACGATAAAAATTCGACCTTCAAGTTATCAATATTTTAAATTAAATTATAATATTTTTACCGCTAAATTTTGACTTATTGTGCTTTTTTTTTAATTTTGTCGTAATTAATCTTACTACATTTTAAATATAAAAAAAACAAATAATTTAGCTATGTAATTTTTTTATTATATCCTTTATTGGTGTGTTAAAAATTCTAAAAAAAAATATTTTTTTGATTTAAATTGGAACTTACCTCAAATATTCTTTCATTACTTATTGAATAATCCATAATGCAGTTATTTGTTAATCTAATTGTAAATAATTTATTGTAAAAATAATAATTAAATAAATTAATAGATAATTAAATAACAATAGCAATGCTGAACAATTTTTATACGTAGCTTTTTTTGCCTGATGATGAATCGATTTGATTCGAAAGTGCTGTTTAAAATAATTGATGTTATTTGTTGATAGATTTTTATTTATTTTTACAATAAATTATTTGCAATTAAATATTTTTTCTGCTTAATAATGTTAAATTAATTCTATTGGCAGAAGTAAGAGTACCTTGATTATAGCTTCAAAATTATCATCAGCTGGATCTAACTTAAAATTCATTAATAATTTAGCTAGAGTTAGTTTTGCTACTATCAATGCAATTTTTTGACCTAAAATATATTTTTTATATTAATTTTTTATTAAAATTTTGATGAAATTACCTAGGCAGTTTCTCGGTCCAGCACTGAAAGGTAAATAAGCTAAACGGTGCCTGATTTTGTCAAGGTACAGGATAGAACTTGGGGTCATGATGGACCACCCCATAGCTGCATTTGAACAGTTGTGCCTGGAGCTTGGAGGAACGGTTACTTCATCTTAAAAATATTACTTGATTCTAATTAGCTGTCTCGAAACAATTTTATTAACAAAAATAACTTCTTCATCTAAAATTCTTTAAATAAAAGGTACGGTACTGTAAATTTTGGACATCGTTATCATTATATTTACATCATTTCCTACGGAATTTCCTTTGGTTTCAGTTGGATCATGATAATTTTTTTGCTGCACGTTTTGGTGTTTTGCTAAAGCGTAACTTGCGAAGGAAAGAAGGAAAGACTGTTTGACCCTACAAATTAATTTGTATAAAATTTGGTGGTTACAATATATCATTTTATTTATTACAGTTACTATAAATGTTTCAATCTCGCTATACAAATGATTCTCATTGATTTTATTTTCTTCTTGTAAATCCAGGATAACATATTTCTTTAATTTTTCTCCAAAATCTAATTCTACTCTTCTCCATTTCCACTAGCCTACCTCTGCGATCGTCTACTTTCAATAACAAATTTTCCGTCGCGTCGGTGATAATAACAGGAAATAGAAAATCCATCCCACTTTTCTGGAGCTTCTTTGGAAATTATCAGTGATTTGCTGCTGTGATTTAATGCGAATCCCTAGAGGTCGCGGGAGTTTGGGAGGAAAATTGTGAAAAATCATGAAATCGAGCATTAGTTCTGCAGTCAAAACTCAAGTTTCCCTCGTTAGATTTTCAATTTTTTTTTGAGATTTATAATC
The DNA here is from genome assembly GCA_963971135.1 of Stenus bimaculatus. NCBI lineage: Eukaryota > Metazoa > Arthropoda > Insecta > Coleoptera > Staphylinidae > Stenus > Stenus bimaculatus. Next base: position 17,609,903 of record OZ020185.1, on the reverse strand, counting down.
TAATTTGATTAGGCTACATCCTAGCGGATAGTCACCTTCTGCAACCTAGCACAAAATTAATTAGAGGGGTCCAAATTCAAGGTACTTTTAGGTCATTATATTTTTTTGTACATTCTCAAATTTTTCTTTCCTTCCGGTAGAAATTATAGAAATTACTTCTAAATCATCTACAAAACATATTATACAATAATGTTTTTCGTACTAGCGTATTTGACTGCAGAACTAAACCACTATATTTTCCGTTTAGGAAATTGCTCTTAAAGTTTAAAATTTTCACCAAACTTCAGTCTCATTTCACAAAACTTTTCCTAAATTTTCCACCCTTAAGTCAACGAGGACCGCGTGCCAATTTTTTATGGGGGTTTTATGACATAACCTTTAATTATTTCCATTGGCATGCAGTATGAAAACGCGGAAAATCATATTTTGTTATTACAAGATCAAATGACCGTTTGGGACCATGCGATTCTGCCTCTAATTTTCTAGACTTGAATTTATTTTAACTATCTTTTGCTAAAAGGGCATGCAATAACCCCCTTATTCACTAACTCTTAACGACAAGTGAACGACTCGTTACTGAACGATAATCGTTATTTTAAAGGTTTCGTTATTCTCTAAAATTTTTTTCTCGTTTATGAACGATACAATCGTTCAACTATTATCGTTCATCTATCGTTATTCAACGTCAGACTGGAAGTTATGTTTGCTAACGTTTTGAAAATTTAAATCGATTTTTTTCTATAAACAAATATAAATATAACACAATAATGGAATATGCACTTCTTTTATTAGCAGAAGAAGTAAAAAGAAGGTAATAATATCTAAAAAAAAATACTTTTACTATAAATAGGTAGTAATTAAAGATTAAGTTTATTTCTTTTTTGTGGCTTTACCTTAAATTAAAAAAATTTAATATATTCTTTGGAGAAGAATCTAGAAATTTAAAAAGACAAATGAGGGATAATTCAAATCCTTTTGAATTATCAGAGAATATTTTTCGTCAACTGTATAGACGACTCCCCAGATATCTGTGTTTTCAATTATTTAATGAGATTCAACCTTATTTACAACCAACAAAAAGAAGAACGAAAATTCCACCTGTTATAAAATTTGTTACCGCTATGCATTTTTTTGCCCATGGTAGTTATCAAAAAAGTGTAGAAGTAGTCTACCAATGTGAATTATCTCAGGCTTCAGTAACTAGATCTATATCTGAAGTAACAAATGAAATAAATTTCCCACTACTTTACAAAATATTACTAGAGTGAAACAGGGATTTTTCGAAAAGTATCAGTTTTCAGGAATAATTGGGTGCATCGATGGTACTCACATTGCAATAGTTCCTCCGCCAGATAATGATGCAAATTACCCAGGAAATTTATTTATTAATAGAAAATCGTTCTACAGTATAAACGTACAAATTATATGTGATTCTGATTTAAAAATTTTGAATATGAATCCACGATACCCTGGATCAGTTCATGATTCGGCAATTATTTGGATGATGAGTGAGATTAACACATTCCTCGGTAATAAAACGGAGGATTTTTCTCCAATTCATCCAAATAGAGTTCATGCTGCTGATACGTTGTTTTAATACAGCGTACTTTTTTTCGATTTTTTTCAATATTCGTTATAACTTCTATCTATGATTTTAACAGCACTTTCAACTTTTTTGCAAAAAACTCACTCGTTTTTAAGTTTATAAACAACGCTTAATCGGATTAATTTCAATAAAATAATTACGCGATTTTAAAATTATGTGCGCCCCTGGTGGCGAAAATAGGAACCTCTAAACCCGATGAATACCTTTTTGATTATACTCATTATAATATGTTATCGTTTTCAATTTTAGTTTGAAATAAAAAATCTCTTGGTGTTTTGTTGCATATTAGGTATAAAATTGCAATTTAAACACACAATTTGGCACTGACAATTATAACTAACAGCGCCCTCTAGCTACTATTCTTATTAAAAACGTTCGAATATCGTAACCTTTCGTTTAAAGGTCGACTTACGAACGAGCGGCGATAGAGAATACAATTTTAACGATTGTCGTTATTCGGAACGTTAAAATTTTTCCTAACGATTATCGTTCGTGAACGACTCGTTCACTAACGTCAATTTAGTGAATAAGGGGGTTAATCATAGAAAACCACCAATTTTCCATATGATCGTAAAGCGTGCAGGGGTTTAGTACCCGCTTTTCTTTGTTCTTATAGGGTAAATATTCTCTCCTCCAAAAGGCATGCTGTATGAAATCGGAGACCAAAAACTGTCGCGAGCTCCCGGTCTATTATGAGGAACATGAATTTTTGTGAAACTCATTTACGAGTGTTGAACAAACTCCCAATTCATGTCTTCGATCCATCCATTTTCTTACCCAAAACTTTCTTTTTACTTTTCGTTTTTGCACAATTTTGAAAGCAACTAGAAGAGCTAGAACCTGACTTGAATCCATATTCAGAAATAAAACTAAAAACGTATAAATTTCCGACCAAGTCAATCAGCGGACTGCGTATTGTTCAATCTCAAGTCGTTACGGAATTTTCCTGGTCTCGATACCGCAATTGGCGATTCTAGCTAAGCGATCTCCCTCTTGCGGCAGAGCGCGGAACTATTAAATGACGTCACGTCGGTGATAGTTGTGCAGACGAATTTAGCGTTTAACGGTTGTTAACGTCCGTTTTAGTCAGGTAAATAATGTCAACTTACCTAATTTACTTTGTATTATTAAATGCGTTTGATTATTTCTTTGCAAGTTATTTTTTTTATTTATTTTGTCACTGATGTGACGTCATTAGAGTATGTAACCAAACATACATTTGCGCGGGAAATATTAATTTGAATCGCCAATCGATCTCAAATGGACAGCACCTTGAGACCAATGTCGATAAATCATCACGTAAATAAACTAAAACAATTTTTTTGTTGATCGTATATTTATAGATGTCATTACTGTGACAAAGTATACGCGAAATTGACATGTAAAGATCTACTTTACGTGATGATTTACTTTACATTACGATTGCAGTATTGGCAAAAAAGTTACAAATGACATTTTATTTTGAACTTTATTATCTAACATTTTGAAATTAAAATTTATTTAAAATAAATGTTATTTATAATTTTTACTCATTTTTAACTTCGATTAATTAGTAAAATAAACTGTACTATTTAATTTTTATAATTTCAAATAGTAAAAATTACCTACTTTGTTTATCGGTAGATGGCGCTGTGTTGATAGACAACGTGAAAGAAATTAATACTTAATAATATAATTGTATAATTATTGGTTTCAATTATATTAATTATTAAAAAGTAATTTATTATAGATGTTAATAAATGTAAATATCAATCTAAGTGATACATGATACATTCGTTCGTTTTGAATCGTAAAGTAAGTTCTCTGAAATTAAATTAAATTCGATCAACAAAAAATATTGTTGGTTAATTAGGCGTTTAATTAACTCAATAATTAAAGCACTCACTCGTGCTTTAAAAACTTTCGTTTATTAAACGCCCTTATTAACCCACATGTTAGTTAAACTACTATTAAACAACATATCACAAAGGACCTTATCGGGTTTTGGGAGCATTTTGTACAAGAATGAAACTTATGCCACATATAAATAAGAAATAAATATACAATAGTGTAAAATATTTCGCTCGTTAAGAGACCGCTTTCGCCAAAAAACGCAATTGAAATTAATTAATTTTTGCACAATTAGACAACGATGCTGGTGTTTTCCTCGGTGTTTCTAACAAAGAAAGTAGTTTGGTTGCCTATGCCATTTATTTACTATGATTTATTGACTTTAATAGTATAAAAATTATACAATTAAGTACATATTTGTTATCACTTGATTAGAAATTAATTTTTAAGTATTTATTTTATTCAAATAAACTTATAATTTAAGAATATATTTTTTACAATTAAACAATTTTTACACAGTTGTCGTTTTTTTGCAATTTTTAAAATATTTGATAAAAAATGACTTTTCCAGTTCCCTGGAGCTCTGAAACTTTTACTGTAAATTCAATGGCTATGGTTTTAATAGTTGTAATACGATTTGTAATATTACGGCGTCAATTAAAAATAAAATATCATTTACAGGTTATCGTAAGACTTTATTGCACAATCGGGCAACATTGAAATTAGTACCTCTCAAACGAAACGTCAAAATTAAATGCAGAATAATTATTAGTAAAAAGTAGAACCGATAAGGGACCTCGGTGGCGGCAAAGGGCTTGTAAATTCCTTCTATTTTTGTAGGACACACCCTCTGGCACTTCTAAGCACCTCCTGTCAAGTAGGCAAGATACTATTTACGACATTCGGCAAGTTATTTCTCCTTTTCTAGAATGTTTCATTCCAGTATGTTACATGAGCGCGTACCTCATTTCTTTTTATGTGTATGCGCCGGTTTTAGCTGTTTTTATAAATAAACGTACAAACGCAAGCAATGTGTGCGCATGACAATAACACCCAATGTGGGAAACATTTCAATCCAGTGTGAGTCACAGTGAGTCAGTCGCCAGATACCTTTGTAAAGCGCGTACGAATTTGTTAGCCCGGGCATTACTTCTTGTTTGTAACAGTAACCATTGTTCTAAAGTGCCTTATAATAAAGGTCATTTGTATCTACCATCAGGTTAATCCTTTTGGCGATTGTATTCGATTATTAACATAGGTTCCACAAGGAAAACACCCTATTAGTTTTAACTGTCATTTGCTTTCAATTTAAACGTAAATGAAAGGTAATTAAAATTTATCTGACAGTACTTGTCAAAATTTGAATTTTAAAATCCGCTGTTGTCGTGTTAATAAATATTTTTTTAAATAATGTAAAATCTCATAAATGAATTTATAATTCATATTTATTGAAGAAATTGGAAATATAATTAATATTGGGGGTATTTTAGTTAATTTTTGTAGGTTTAACTTATTTTTCATGTTTGCCCAAAAACACCTAGGAAAACGATAAGGTCCCAGAGGAAACCCCTCTTTAAATTTTAAGCTATGAAACGTTTTAATCGACCAGGTGGTTCTGCCAAAATTAATTATTATTCCATTAACACATTATTTCTGCCAAGGAAACGATAATTTCAACTTTTACACTTTTTCGGGCATAACTCCGGAAAGGAGTGAGATATCAAAAGCTACGTTATATTAAAATCAGAGAAAGGTAAGAGCTTTAATTTTTTTACAAAATTTAAATTTTCGGTATTTTTGATAGGTCATATTTTCGAAAAATTTTCAAAATTAAAAAGCCACCTAGCCAGCCCATTTAAGATCGCCTAACCATTTGAAAGTTACCCTACATCGACCTTTTTTTTTCGAACAGAATCGAAAAAAGATGAGGTTTTGAGTTTGGGAGGATTCTTAGTGACGCACTATATGGAAATATTGTCCTTGTACAGCAAGATGAAGGTCAGGCGATAATCACTTAACTTTTTTAAATACACCCATTTTTATTGCGTATTATTAAAGCTTGCTTTCAGAGGTTTATGGAGCATATTTTTTTCATTTTACTTAAGTGAATAGTTCAGAAGTTTTATAGGAGTTTAAGTTTTTAATAGTAAGTTCGGCAACGCCGCCGCGTCGATTTATTTTCAAGTAAGCATTCTTGAGACAAATTTTTCAAATAAAAGTTGTACGGTTTACTTCAGTAAATAAACCTTTAAAAGCATGCTTTGATAATACGCAATAAAAATGGGTGGTTGATATTTAAAAAAAGTTAAATGATTATTGCCTGACCTTCAACTTGCTGTTCAAGGTCATGTAATATTTCTAAAAAGTACGTCACTAAAGAATCACACAACTTTTATTTAAAACATTTTTCTGTAAAATGCTTAATTTCCAAAATCAAGCAGCGTTGCGGAACTTTAAACCCTTGTAACTTTCAAACTAGTTACTTTAGAAAAATAAAAAATACGTTCCATAAACCTCTGAAAGCAAGCTATAATAACATGCAATAAAAATGGGTTGCACCTATTTAAAAAAAGTTAAGTGATTATCGCCTGACCTTCATCTTTCTGTTCAAGGTCATGGGCAATATTTCCAGATAGTGGGTCACTAAGAATCGTACAACTTTTATTTGAAACATTTTTCTCAAAAATGCTTTGTTTAAAAAAAAAACGGGCATTGCCGAACTTTTTGTACACCCTGTATGTAATAAGGATAATCCAGGCTACAAATAAACCCAACTTGCGTTACTTTCGGGTAAAAATTGTAGTATCTTCGAATTTTCAAAGTAAGAAAAAGTCACATGTACCTAGACTTTGAAGACGGTACCGAAGGCTCTAAAATTTGAACGTTGAAAGTTATTTTCGTAAAATTTGCAGTTTATTTCAAAACACGCAACATACTGAACTCCCGCTGAACCAAATAACTTTTCAGATTTTCTGGTAAAAATTGCGCCATTTTAAGGTTTAAGGTTTTCACAAAAAATTCGGCGACGTTTTTGGTTCGACAGGGGGTGTTTGGTTTACTTTTTTGCCTCAATAAAAATACGAGAAAGTTTAAATTTTTCCAAAGAGTTTTTGAAAGATTTCCTATGAAAATCTACATTGTATTGCTGATAATTAATTATATAAAAAACAACTATATTAAAAAAAAATGTAAAAACTGTATTTTATAGTTATAATAAAAATATTATTCATATCTTGCATTTCTTTTATTTAATTTGACGTGAATTCCATTCAAACTGGTAATAACTGCATGATTACCAATGATGGGTTTAAAATTGGGCACTGAAGTTATCTCAAAATTTCGCACAATTTTTACAATGGCCATCTTCGTAGTCATCACAGCGTATTTCTGTCCTAAAATATTATATTTTTTTATTAGAAAGAAAATAAGCAATGGGAGCCTCAAAAAGTTCTTTTGCTCCAAATAAAACAAGCTATTTTTTATTCAAATGTCAAAATTGAAGAAACTTCAATTATAATAATTTTTTGAGGCTTCAGAAAAGTACCTACTTTTTGGCCCAGGAATTAAAAAGTGTAATGTACGAAGTGGTACGAATAAATTAACCAAAAATGACTTTACGGCCTCAAAAGGCATTTGAAGATGAACTAATTTTTAAAACTTAGCGACAATATTTTAATAAACCCACCAACGCAATTCCTTGGTCCTGCACTAAAAGGTAAATAAGAAAACGGGTGTCGTCCTCGTGAATTTTCTGGTAAAAATCTTTCAGGATCAAAATTTTCAGGGCTTGGAAAATATTCGGGGTTGTGGTGCAATGCCCAAAAAAATAAATGCAAGGTTGTTCCTACTGGAATTTTAATCCCATCTAAAAAATAATACTGTAAACTGTAAATGTTGTTTTAAATAAAAAGTGTTTACCTAATTCTATCTCTTCAGTGATTTCTCTTTCAATAAAAGGAACTGTTGGATAATACCGCATTGTTTCCTTTAAAAACATATCCAAATACTGTAATTTTTGAATATCCTGGTAGCTTGGTTCGAACCCACGATCAGCCCCAAACACCTCATTAGATTCATCCAAAATCTTCTGTAGTACATCTTGATGCTCTGCTAGGATAAGTAGTGCAAATGATACGGCTGCTGAAGTAGTATCATGGCCCTTAAAATATACAATATTGTACATTTCCAAAAAATAATTAAAAACAACTAACAGCAAACATGAATGAATCAACTTCTTCAGCAACCTCCTCTTCACTTAAACTACCTTTATCTTTATCATCCAAAAGAATGTCGATGAAATATTTTTTTGATCTTACACCAAAATCATCATCACCACCTTTATTTTTTTCACCAAAATGTTTCCGTTCGTTGATCCTGGTTTTGATCACGTTTCTCGATACGTCGTGCAAAATTTTAACATAACCCATTAGCTTTTTGTAATCTGGAGTCAATTTGAATAAAGTTTTATTTTGTTTAAAAAATGAGAAAAATGTTGCAATACTGATTTTTAAGTAATTTTTGACAGCTCCAACGTAACCATTATCATTATTTTCTAAAGCACCTATTTTCGTCTTCATTGCAGATTCTAGCAAGAATTTTTTAAAATTTATTTAAGGTCTTTTGTTATTATCTTACCACTTAATGTGTCCAAAGCGAATAATCCAAGGTGGTACAAAACGTCAGTTGATTTGTTATTTGTTGTTTTGTTTAATGTTTTGATTAGGTTGTTTAAATTTGAATTGATGTGTGAAGCAAATTCTGTTAACATATTAAAGTGAAAAGCAGGAGTTATAATTTTTCTATGTACTCTCCATTTATCGTCTAAAATTGATACTTTTAAAAATTGAATTATCGTTATTTTGACTTACCGTAGCTGGTGATTAATCCGTCACCAATCCAAGGTCTTAAACCATCATAACCAATTGATTTCTTAATATTTGTGTTTGTAGTCAAAATTTTTTCCAACTTATTTGGGTCGGAAATAACTAAAACTAAACGTGAACCCATCCAAAGTCTATAAAATGAACCGTATTCTTTCGATAATCTTATATCGTTTTCTAATAATTCTGAAATTTATATTTTTTATTGAATATTGTCCACTAGAAAAAAATGTGCACCTGCTATATTTGATCCAAACTCCAAGGCGTTTCCTATAATAGGGAGGGGTTTGGGTCCTGGAAGTTTCTTCATAATCTCCTCATATTTACGGTTTTTAAAAACTTTTAGGACGTACAACGAAAATAAAGCTACAATAAACAAAATTATTACAATCATATTAAGTGTTAAACGTGTTGTTTTGCGCACAGTGAGAATTTAAAAACTACTGCTAGTGGCGACTTGTTAAGCTGTTTTATAGCCCTGATAATTTTATCACCAAATGGAAAGTTTTTGCTACAAATAGAAATACATAGTATCTTACTGTTGGTATTTAGAAGTGAATTAATTATAATAATTACTTTTTGAGGTCATCTGCTTTATGTTATGCAATGTTTTTAAATTTTAAATATTTCTATCAATCATTTGAGCAGTTAATTAATAAAGTATGTGGTGATACACCCTGGTGAAATTTGTGCTTGTAGTAAATTTTACGAGGAGAGAAAGCTATTATAGTACTTTGTAGCAACTCCTTCATAAATTACGCACTTACGGATAAAAGCGTAATTGTAACTTTTCACCTTACAGCAAAAGTTGAGTGTTGAATGCGCACCGATATTCGCTTCCATTGATTAAATGGGTCACTGATACCTCACCTCCACGATTAAGAGTGAAAGTAAATTTTAAATACGAGATGAGGGATTGGGCTCTTCAAAGAGATTTCTGTAATTACCTTCAATAGATTGCTTTATAATGGAAATTCATAACAAAACTACACTTATGCACTTTCATTCAATCAAAAGCCATAAAAAGTAATATCAAAAATAGGAAAATATAAAACATTACTATAGCTAAAATAAAATGAAACCCAATCAACTTTTTGAGCTTTCAAACACTTTTACATTAAACCCACGTTTATTTGAAAAATTTAAAATACAATTTTTAATCTAAGATATAAATAAACAGCATAACTACAAACCATAATCGTAAAGTTGTGAAGTAATTGCGCATAACACATTTACGATTCTGCATAAATGATTAATAAATAATTAATAGGGTTTTTATTATCCTAATCAATTGATAAAATCTACATGAAATTCCAAGCTTATTTTTTAATTAATTGAAAAAGTGACTAAAGTCCTTTTGATAAAATGCAGAGTTGACTTAAGTGGGTCAAAGTTAAACATAATCGCTTCACACTTAATAAAGTAATTAGTTAAACATTGCTCAGTGTTTAACATGTGTTGTTTCGAGTGGTTTAAGGCTTTGGGCCTGTTTATAGAAAATCTTTCGACGCCTCTTGTTTACAATTTCATTCCACGACCGAAAACCAAACCAACAGCAAGTGGTTTAATACTTACAACCTATCAACAATCAATTGAGAATTGAAGGTCCACCTTTAAAATGTCTTAACCTTGTTTCTTGCCCAGAAAATTCAAGAGGAATTTTAAGTGCTTGTAAATTAAACAGGAGTATTTTTAATACCACCATCATTAATTCCAATGATTTTTTCATCATCTCAAGTCAAGTTCACCAAACGTCGGGGTTAGCAACTAGAGCAAACTTAAACGAGAAAAAAAAAGAGTCTATCTTTTTTAAGTTTTGGAGCTATAGCCTTTTGAATTTTAGATCACCGATTTTTCTAAAAAATCATAAAATCGCTAATTACCTTTTAACTAATGTGCGTAGGGATTAAAAAAATTACCATTAACAAGTTAAGAACATCCTCTTTCAATTGGTAACAACAGTAATACAAAAATATTTGTTAAAATGTTGAAAAAAATCACTAAGAAAAAACGGAAATATACAGGGTGACTCACGGGACGTTGGACTGCATGGGTAACTTTGTTATTATTGAGCATAGAAAGTCGGTTAAATGGACAAAGTAGTAGAGATTTGTTAGCATATTAATAACCGTTAACAAAACATAAATTTTGTATCGTTTCTGCGTTATCTTGAAAAAACAAGAAATCTATAATCTGGGTGTAACTTTTTTATTTTGGGTCTAACCAAAAATATTTTTGGACATAATACAGGCTCTTTGTTGGGTACAATTCAGTAAAGTAAATTATTTATTATTTCGAAATTGGATTTACCACAAATGAACCAAACTCTTTTTCTTATGACAGTCACATTGGATTTATACATATTTGTTTGTGTTTTTTAATTTGGTAAACCATTATTTCATTTTACACACTTACATTGGTGATTTTGTGATTCTTAATAAAAATTGGTGATCAGAAATTCAAAACGCTGTACCTCCATAACTAAAAAGATTTATTGTTTTTTGTCGATTAAATTTCCTCTAGTTTCTAACCCTGAAGTTTGGTGAATCACGAACGGAACACCCTGTATATTTTTAATAACTGATAATTTTAGGCGTTCAAAAGGTGACGCGTACTTTAGCATAACGGAAATCAGCAAAACCGGAAAATAGCATAATTCAGAAATCCAAATGTAGTATACCGGACTTTAGCAGAACGGAAATCAGCATAACGGAAAACAGCATAATCCAGAAACAAGAAAGTAGCATAACGGAAATCAGCAAAACCGGAAAGTAGCATAATCCAGAAACCCGAAAGTAGCATACCGGACTTTAGCAGAACGGAAAATATCGCGAACGAATATAGCCTATCGGAAAACAGCATATGCTACTTTCCGGTTTCTGGATTATGCTGCTTTCCGTTTAGACAATTTTCCGTTATTCTAAAGTATTTTATGCTATTTTCCGGTTTGTGGATTATGGTGCTTTCAGTTTAGGCTATTTTCCGTTATGCTAAGTACGCTATGCTACTTTCCACTTTCTGGACTATGCTGTTTTCTGTTTAGGTTATTTTCCGTTATGCTACTTTACGATTTCTGAATTAAGCCATTTCCGGTTATGCTACTTTCCATTATGCTAAAGTATAGTTATGCTGATATCCGCTATACTATTTTCCAGCGCACCGTTCAAAAAGTATTTCTAGTTTACAAAAAAATCCTAACATGATATTTTTGGCAGGTGCCGTTATAAGTTATAAATATCAAATTTTCTGCGCGTTATGCATGACGGTTATGGATGTCGGTTAATAAAAAAAAAGCGTTGTCAACCCTTTTTTTTTCGTTCCACGCCTCATTACCTTCCCCTCGGAAAAATTGCAGCAACCCTCATGTAAGCAATAACCAAAAGTACTTTTTTAATCAATAATTCTTGTATGTGACATGAAGGAGTAGTGGTAAGTTGTGATTTTGTTAGATTGATAAAGATTTTGGACACTAAAGATGTTTTTTATAATTATCTCAAAAAATACTGAAGCTAATAATTTTACATTTTTACCAAAAATTAATAAAGTTATCAGAAATATTTTAAAAAATATTTGGCTAAAATCGGTTAATTATAATTTCCAGAAAAACAAACAAACATTTTTTTTTTATAAAAAGTGATTTTATTTTTGCACAAGTGACTTCTGGTAAGTAGACTATTAAAATCATATTTTGCTAATTTGTGAATTAACCAGTGGGGTACTAACATTTTTCTGCGGAAAAGCATAAAATTCAATTAAAAACTGCTAATATTTTTTACACAAACGGTGATAACTTTTGAAGGAGATTTTTTTTTAATTAATCTTGCATCCTAATCTACAATTCAATAGATAAATATAACTGATTTTTGCATATTTTTAGAATCGCCCGGTGGCGTTCTGTATAATTTTTTATAAAGCGTAGTTCAATTAAAAACTGCTAATACATACATTTACAAAAAAAGGTAATAATATTTAAACGGTTATATGTATATTTTTTTAAATTATTTTTGCACCATTCAATAGGTAATTAAAAACGAATTATACATAAATATGATTAAATTATACCATAATTTTTCATTAGAAACTCATTTACTGTTAAATAAAATATTATGACATCCAATAAATAGTAGTTAATTAAAGATTACGCAATCAAACTCGTAAATATTAGGCATGATTAATAGGCAACCAACAAAACTTGAACATGCCTACACAATTGTCTACAACAATCCACCAGTGACTTAATTAATCACTGGCATAAATCAATAAAATTACCGTATCAATGAAGAAATTTAATGCAAAATTTAAGTAATTCAATAACTCGGCATGGATTTAAATTTAGGGCAGACACTGGCGTATAAAAAAGTGGAAGGTCGCATTAAGTCTGACCTTAAGGTCAACCAGGGGGAAGTAAAGCTTACCGTTACCTTTTTTAAAGACGACAAAAAGACAAAGAGAGTTCAGTGTGAGATGCGCGCGCGGATTATCAGATCCAGACGACATTGGGAATCGCAAAATCGAACTTTTTCAATGCTCTCCCGCTTTCTCCTCAAACATTCAAAAGCGAAACAGAACATCGTTAAATTTATCCTCGCGTGGGTGTAGAAGTTGATCAGTTTTACTAGAATTTATTGAAATGCGAAATCTGAAACGAATTGATTGAAGCTTTAGAGGTTGAATAGGAATAATGGTAATAAAAGAAGTCAGCGGGAGGGATTTAAAGTTTCAATGCAATTTTAGGGTGATTATTTGTTAGGATTATACAAAGGGGAGGTTTTGCACCCCTTGTGTAATCACTCCAACCTCTTAATCACCTACAAACTTTACGTCTCAATTGCGAAAATGTATACACTCTTCATTTTTCCTCCAATTAACAAACTAATTTAAGTTTTAAGAGAAAAGTAGAAAATATGCAGTTTTTGTGGGTTTTTAAATTATAAATTTCTGAAAATCAAGAAAACGCTTTTTGCATCTAAATTGGTGACTTTTGAATTAATTTCTCAAGTTGCTCTTTTGGGAGTTATTTTATCAACGCTTTCGAGAAAAAGTCTGCTACTAGCACACATCTAGAAGTTGAATCAATTGGAAGTTACGTGAGTTGTTGCGGAAGTGGTTTATTTTAGAACACTTTTGAAGCAATCGTTCAAGATCAAAAATCGGGAGTCTTGTCACGTAGGGCTAATAAACAATGCCGCAAATTCCTCGACTCGTTGTGTTAATATCAAATACTTTCATGCCCTATTAGGACAATCAAAACACAACTTGATGCTGTTAGAATTTTAAATTGAAAACAATGCATGAAATCATCACGCCATAATTATTAAAGTTATTAAAGGTAATTTTTTGATGGAAAAAGTGGAAACGTTGTGGTGTGAATATAAAAATATCCCTAGAAAGTTGTTTGGCTTCTTTCCAAAAGACGTGGAAACCTTACGAAAATCGCGTTTATTTTGCTTAGAGATTGCATGCATAATTCAATCTCCTTTTTTTCGACATTGTTTGGACGAGTTGCAGACAAAACACGCGCACGTTTCTACGAAAAGGCCAAATTTCCACGACACACATTCGACCAGTCCATTCACTTAATTGCACCTAACGGGCCAAAACATCTCAATTCGATTTATTTATTTGTGATGGGTTTCTAGGTCGATTCTTAAGACGTGACCTAACGCAAAAACGCATTATTTCTTCCTAAATCGCCTCTCATCCAAACATAATTTAATCACAAGTTAAAAAAAAAATTAAAAAAAACACTCACCCCCAGTATTATCAATTTTTTTAACGGTTATTTAATTTTAAATGAGGTTTAATTCGACATGCATAGTATTTTTATGAAGTTTTAATATAGTTTAAATGACATTTAGCTTCAAAATAGACGATACAGGGTCCCCCGTTCGTGGTTCACCAAACGTCAAGGTTAGAAAATAGAGCAAATTTTATCAAGAAAAAACCAAAAAAGTAGGGGTCTATCTTTTATGGTTTGAAAGTTACAGGGGTTTGTATTTGGCATCGCCCGTTTTTGCCAGAAATTAGTAAATGATCAATAGTTACTTAATAATCAATTTTTATAAGCAAAAGTTAAATTTTGATGGCTTTTGAAGTTATATTATTAAATAATAACAAAAATGAAGGCGCACCTCAATTGTAACCAACTATGCTTAGAATCAATTCTCATAGGAGTAAGCTAAGAAGGCTCTAGTAAATGCATAAAAGGAGTTAGGGTTTCAAAATTTTTCATAATTTCTAGAGAATTTAACGAAGTTTTAGAAAATTAAAAAAAACCACGCCCTTATTAGGTCATATCTTGGAGAAAATCTTCAAAAACTGCTAAAAAAAACAATTTTCTGGATTTTTTTTTCTTTTCGATTTTTTTTAATACTTGATAAACTATTTGTGTTTTATCATTGTTACCAATGGAAAGAGGATACTTTCAGCTTTAAAATTGTATATTTTTTTAATCTTTTTACTACGCTTTTAAGCAGCTTTTGATCATTTACTGATTTCTGGCAAAAACAATTCAAACCCCTGTAACTTTCAAAACATAAAAGATAGACCCCTACTTTTTTTGGTTTTTTCGTGATAAATTTTGCTCTACTTTTTAACCTTGACGTTTGGTGAACCACGAACGGGACACCCTGTATATGTCAAATTAAACCTCATTTAAAATTAAATGACCGTTAAACGTGTTTGATATTACTGGGGGTTTGACATTTTCGTTGTTTTTAAATTTCTAAAAAATAATAGACTTTTTTCATTTATAGGCTTTTCACAATATTCGAAAATAAAAGCTTTTGATGTATTATCTAATTTTGTGATAGTTGGTTGTGTTTGAAGTGTTTTTCCTAAAAAGGAATAATCGAGAATAATTTCCATTTGCATCAAATTGACAAATCTACTGAAATGATTGCAGCTTTTTGCATTTACATGCGATTTTCTTAATCTCCCGATCCGAAGCTACTTTCACTCGACGAAATTAATGTTGACGCTTTTTTAATACCGACCTGAAGCCATGTAAATTGTGACTCAACTCATAAAGCAATATTTACACTAATGTGAAAGATTGTTGAAGAGATTTACGAAGAAAGCGAACCTATTAGCGTTTCAAGTGGCATACCTACTATTTTTATCACCAAACTTGATTTATCAACAAATTAATCGCAAATAACCGTTTTTGATTTACACCTTATGGTCGTAGAAAATTATTAAATAACATTGGTATAACACAAGCAATTTTAGTTAAAAAAAACATTCTTTTTTACCTAATTTAAATTGTACGAATAAAACTAGAAGGTAAGAACATAAATTAATTTAAGAAATTAAATGAAATCGGTTGTAGTTTTTGTTGAAGCAGCAACTTGATTTATTTCTTTTTGACAACTTAATCAAAACTGGTTTCGATATGTATTTATATTAATATTTTTTAGCTTGTGTGTGGCATTAAGCCATGTAATTATTTTCAGTCACAATTTGCACGTGTGATGACGTTAAGCTATAGCAGTATATTAGTTTTTCTTATTCGTTTTATTAACTACTATTTTAAAATTTGAGAGATTTTTTTAACCAAAAAGAAACTGAATAAATTTTGAAAAAAAAGATAATTACTTTTAGTATTTTAAACGGGAAAAAATTTTGTTGAAATTATTTTTGCACCATAATCTACAATTTAATAGGTAAATAAAATTGTATTTTGCAAATTTTTAGAATCACCCAGTGGCGTAGTGCATCATTTTCTATTGGGCGAAGCACACATTTCAATTAAAAACTTGAAATATTTTTACAAAAACGGTAATAACTTTTTTCACGACTGTATTGAATAAACAATTCATTACATTTGAATTCGTTGCTAAATTTTTGACATTATTCAACAGGCTCGGACCGTATGCGGACCAATCACAACGCTGCAGTATTGCCAACCCATTGGATTTTGGGTAATTTCATTAATCACTGGGTAACCTATTGGGTAATGAACAATTGATTGTGGGTAATTTTAACGACAGAATAAAATTTACATAGAAGAAATCAAGAATTGTCAAAAATACGAAAAATAATCTCAAAATATTGCATAAAAGCGCCGTAAAATAAAAAAGTTTTGGAAAAATTATAGTATTCTACTCGCGAGAAAAGCCATTATTCACAGACACAGTTTCGGTCTTCGTGATTCACGAATCGTGAATAATGGCTATTTCTCGCTCGTTGAATAATATACTAGGAAAAATATTTTTTTTTTAAATCATTTTTGTATTATAATCCACAATTCAATGGGTAAAAAAATGTTAATTTTACTAATTTTTAGAATCGCCAGTAGCGTCCTGTAGCATTTTTTATAGGCCGAAGTATAAAATACAATTAAATCCCACTAATAACTTTACAAAAGCGGAAATAACTTTCAAACGGGAAAATATTTTTGTAAATCATTTTTGCATCATAATCTACAATTGAATGCGTAAATAAATGTGCATTTTGCTAATTTTTAGAATCGCTGAGTAGCCACTGTATCATTTTCCATGGGGTGAAGCATGAAAACCGTAATAACTTTTATACGGGAAAATATTTTTTTTAAATTATTTTGCATCATAATCCACAATTCAATGGGTACATAAACTGGCTTTTTGGAAATTGTTTGAGTCGTCCAGAATATGTTTCGTGCTACTTCTAGATAATAATTGATTATTGTTGATTCGAATGAGTTCTGTGAAGTAATCAAAATAGCAAGTGCCGAAAAGTGTGTTCTGCAATGTGTATCAGGAATGAGAAACGCGTAAAATCAGGAATAGAACAATGGTAATTTCGTTCGAGTTTCGAGCAGCTTTTGACGTCAGAGGAAACTATCTTGGGACGTTTATAACGTTGCGCCAGTTTTAAACTGAAATACATTTCAAACACGATTTTTATTGCAAAATTTTAAAACAGTAAATTGAAAAATACCTACATTATTTTTTTTTGTTTCAGGTACATTGGAGAATATAAGAAGGAAAATTTTTAGTATTTTTGACTGAAGAAAATATGGAGGTAATTAAGTTTTGATATTTTAGAAATAATTTTACAATCATTATAGACAACGTAGTTATAAGGACCCTGTTGATTTTTCGATATTTAGATATTTCGATATTTCGATATTTAGATATTTAGATATTTAGATATTTAGATATTTAGATATTTAGATATTTAGATATTTAGATATTTAGATATTTAGATATTTAGATATTTAGATATTTAGATATTTAGATATTTAGATATTTAGATATTTAGATATTTAGATATTTAGATATTTCAATCTTTTGATTTGTATGCTGTAAAATTTTACAGCGTTACAGTCAGTCAGTCAGTGATGAGTGTAAGGATCTTTTTGATCACAACGACTTAAGATAAAAAAATTTAAATTTAATTTTATAAAACAATTATTTCTTTCGTTAGCAAAATTTGTGGGGTCAATTTAATTTTTCCAAAAGCCTAAAGGTTTACTACGTAAGATATATTAGAAAAGATTTCCGTTTATTTAGCAATCGTTAAAGCGTAAATTTGTCTCGAAATTATTTTATCGCCAATTTTAGAAATGATTGTAATTATCCGAAGTGACTCGAGGGTGTTTAATCACGAAATTGCCTTATTTCCTACTTTTTTCACTCGCTTAAGCAAAAAAAGAGGTTAAACTATTTTTAATTGTGCACAACTCGTGAGGATTTTTCAAGATATCACACGATTATACAACAGTTATACAGGGTGCTCAAAAAGTCGCGAACACGCTCCCGCTACTTTGTTAAGAAACACTCGTTAGACAAGGGAAAAATATTCAAAAAAATCCTTCTAGCAGATTATTCAAGATATGAGTGCTCAAAGTTAATAATTTTATTTGTACATTTTTAGTTATTTTTGCTCTTTATAGTACAGAACATAAAGAAAATTGTGTTGTTATTCCATTTCTCAACAAAAAATATTAATTTATGTTTAGAATGTAAAGATAATTGCATTTTAAAAGTTATAATTTACTATAAAATTGACAAAAATGACATATGGCAACAATGTAAAAATATTACAATTATTTCTTCGTTTCCTGGAACTTTAATCTAATAAAAATAATTCGAACACCTACTTAAAATTTATTTTTTTTATGTTTTAAATAAAAATTACTATATTTTGACTAATTAATTCTTTCACTTTTAAAAAATGTCGTGTTAATTTCAACTTTATCACCTTTATTAGATTGTAATCATAACTTACCAAAAGTTTGAATTAAATATTAAGAGGTAAATGGTATCTTTGTCTACTTTGAAAACAATGTTGTCAAGTTTACTTCTTTAAAATATGGAAATAACTTCGGAATTTCTATCCAAATATTTTTTTAATTATTTTACCCATGTTTAACGATTGCTTCCAAAGAACGTACCGTGGAGCATGCCCGCGACTTTTTGAGCACCCTGTAAAAAAAGTAAAATTTCAAAAAATTAAATGTATGTATACACGGTGTCCCATTTGACGTTGGTCTCTATGGGTATCTTTGTAATTATTGGAGATAAAAAGTCGGTTAAATGGAGTACATATTTGTATCTCCAATAATAATTCGTTGACAAAACAATTGAATTTTGCATCGTTTGGGCACCATCTTGAAAAAAACAAAAAGTGGCATTTTCAAAATATGAGTAACTTTTTTTATTGTAGGCCATACCAAAAAACTTTGTTATCAACATAGAGTCAGTTCTTTATCTAAAATTCAATAAGCTAATCAGATTTTTTCTTAAGATTGCCAGGAAATAATCCTTATGGCGGCCATATTGGAATTACACATATTTGTAACCAGTGTTTTTTTCTGAGAATGTTGATATACCACATGTCACATTTAATAAATATTTTACGGAAAATGGGACATTTATTAAGACGCATAAAGTATTTCATGGAGTGGTCGAAACTTATTAACATAGCAAAGCATAAAAAATGAATAGTTGTAAACTGTCAATATGTTGGTGTAAACTTCGTACTTTTTGTTGCTGTTATTGTTAACGACGAACCGAACTGTCTCCCGTAATTGCAGGTAGTTTTAAAAGGGACCGGATTGTTTCCCGTAATTTCAGGTGATTTTGTTAGGTTGTTTTTGGTGAGGTTATAGTGTTCGAAAAATTTAGTTATTTTTTTGCTAATAAATAGAAATTTTACTGAAGTTTTGTAGCCACTGAGTTTGCATAGGAATGCGCTATTCGGCACTCTTACCTCTATCTGGCATTCGCGGGAGACAATTCGGTTCTAACCTTTTTGGGGAACAGGTAACTTTTAGTTTTTGGGAGACAGTCGGACGTGCCCTTTGTATAACTTTATATTTTGGATTTTGAAAATAAAATAAATTATGTAAACTGTCACAAATACATAATATGTACTGACAGTTTACAACTGTTCATTTTTTTTGCTTTGCTATGTTAATAAGTTTCGAGCACTCCATGATATCTTTTATGCGTCTTATTAACTGTCTCATTTTCCGTAAAATATTTATTATATGTGACATGTGGTATATCAAAACTCTCAGAAAAACACACTGATACCAAATATGTGAAATTCCAGTATGGCCGCCTTAAGAAAAAAGAACGTTTGGATTATTTCTTGGCAATCCAGTGACTTAAGAAAAAATCGGATTGGCTTATTGTATTTAAGATAAAATACTGCCTATATGTTGTTAACAAAGTTTTTTGTCATGTCCTATAATAAAGAAGTTACAGTCATATTTTGAAAATGACACTTTTTGGTTTTTTCAAGATGTTCAACTGTTTTGTCAACGAATTATTATTGGACATACAAAAATGTACTACTTTGTCAATTTAACCGACTTTCTATCTCCAATAATAACAAAGATATCCATAGATTCCAACGTCAAATGGGACACCCTATATTGTTTTATTGGGAGTAAAAGTTCTTTTACTCCGAATGAAACATGCTATTTTTTCTTCAATCATCATAATTACATACGTCTTGTTGTTAATGTAATTAGGTTGTCAAATAGACGGAGTAGAAATTGCATTTCTACTCGTTGTAAGTACAAAGTAAACCCGACTTTACCCGATTTACGTCGGAAATGTACGAACATGACCATAGACTCAACGAACATTAAAATGACTTGTTACAGCCCGTCAAGCGTCATAGAAGGATGTACTTTAATGACACTGTAAGAAAATAGTACATTGTTTTATTAGGAGTAAAAGAAGTACTTTTGTGGCGAGCATGTAGATTTGCGGGACGAGCTTTGCGAGTCCCGCGGATACATGCGAGCGACTAAAAGTTCTTTTACTCCGAATAAAACATGCTATTTTTTCTTCAAACGTCGAAATTTTTAAAATAGTAATATAATAAATAATTTTAAAATTTGACATTTAATTTACATCATAGATTTACATATAACACACAATACAGTGTTATTGTATATTGGGTTGCCTAAAATTCATTTCTACTTTTTTAAATTATAATTTAATGTTAATTATAATTAATATTGTTTAATTTCAATTCGATATGTATATTGGGTTGCGGAATAAGCCGAGTAGAAATTTAATTTCTACTCCTAGGCAGTACGAAATGACCATAGACGAATATAAAAAGTGACATTTTAAAGCCTGTCAAACGTCACAGAAGACTGTACTTTAATGACATTTGAAGAAAAAAGGTATTTTTTCTTCATAATAATTTAAATAATTGAAAAAAACAAGGGCGATTATTCCACGATTTATAAAATTTCCATGTAAGAATCAACTTTAAATATTTGTTTTTTATTGATAAATTATTGAGCTCTAAAAGTTTCTAAATGGTCATATTTTTGTAGGTTTTAATTGGGTATAAACGTTTGAACGGTGTGCTGAAATTTATTAGCTAAAATTGCTTATTTTCGCCGGAGTATTAATGTAAACACTAAATAAAACGTGTTTAGTGTATTTTATTTCACTTTATTGCACGGCTAATATTTATTAACGCTTATTAAATTTACTTAGACGCGTTAACTGGAAACTCTAGAAGCGGCTCACGTACCGTACATTTGAAACAAATAAAACAAGAAATTATTGCGACGTAATATTCCTTATTTTTTACTATGAATCAATGACAAATTCCTTACTCTTTCATTGGAATTTATTAACGATATTTTATTTACCTTGCGTAAGATTACATTGTATAAAATTAGGCGGAATTGTTTTACGAAGATCCACGAACGGGGATGCGCGAACGTGGTCAAATTTACTTATTCGATTACTTGGCGTCACTAAAGCTTACCCAAGCCAAATAAACGAAGAAATATTGATGAATTTATGTTTCCTTCTTGTAAATTAGAATATTTATGCCGTGTTCGTTTGGTTTGTCGCCAATGCTTTCATTAGTAGACTCAGAGCCGCCTTAAAGCAAATCACCCGCCTTTCATACAAACAGAAAAAAGCCAGGTAAACACATTTAAGTGGTGTCGGGCTGACTGTCTCCACTAAAGTACGAAGTATTTTATTGCCCCAATTTCAATAATCATAAAATTAATAATAGCAATTTGAGTTTTTTATTATACAGGATAGATGGCGTCACATGTTGTGTGATTTTAAACTTTTATAAATCGAATTTTCTTGTGTAGGTAAATAAAACATAAAATTAAAAAAGAGATGTTTGTTCGTGGGTGAAAATTGTTTTTACAGCGGGGCGTATGTTGCTAGCAACATAAGGCAGCGAGTTAGTGCTTGTTCTTGAAGACAATACAAAATACAACTCGATATTAGGCGATAGAAATCAACCATCACACTGTAATGACAGGCATAAATTTTACAGCTCGTGCAATCAAGGGATTCTCATTGTTTTTAAGATTAAAATCGTTTCACAACAACGATTTCATTAAAATATTATTGAGCAACAACCACATTTTACTAAATATGTAAAATAACTTGAATTTTTTTTAAATTATTTTTTCGTCATAATCTAGGTATAGTAGTGGAAAAAAGTAGAGCAACTATTAATTTTATTTAAATTTAAATAAGTAAGTAAACCTAGAACAAAATCCATTGGCTTGAATTAAAGTAGTCTAAAAACTATTTTCTATTGCAAATTTATTTCGACATTGTAACATGCATCAAGGTTTTATAAAAAAATGTGATATGTGTTGGAAAAAAGTAGAGCAACTTTATTATTTATTACAACAGTACTTCTTAACAATATTATTTTATTAGGTACTCCTAATATTTTGTAAAGTATCCCTTATTTTTAACTACTTGATGAGATCTTCGTGGCATAGACACGAGCAAACGGTCAATTTGGAGTTGTGTTATCTCCACCCAACCACTTTCTAAAGCACTAAAGACATCTGCTAAATTTTTATACGATTTGTGCTGTATAGAGCGGTCAAGACTATCCCATAGATTCTCAATTGGGTTTAGGTCGGGAGATTGAGATGGCCAGGGTAGTAAGCGTATCTTTTCATCACCGAACCACTGACACACCAACTTGGATTTGTGTTTGGGGTCGTTATCCTGTTGAAAAAAGTGCTGTAGAGAGATTTTTTCATCTGCATAGGGCACCATAATATTTGACATAATGTCCCTGTACACAAATCTATCCATTTTTGACACCCTATTGGATGGCGCACATACTTAATTCAATCACTATTAAATAAATTAAACTTTGATTCATCACTAAAAATTACCTTTTTCCAGTCCTTTATAGTCCAGTTGCAAATGCGAGTCGGGCTTTGCGATTTTTGTTTGAAAGAAGTGGCCTTTTGACAGGTCTTCTTCCAAACAATTCACCTTCAACCAGACGATTTCTTATTGTGCGGGAAGTTACAGAAACTCCCATAGTTTCCTCAATTTGTGCCCTAATACGATAAGAAGACAAAAAAGGATCGTGGGGTAGTTTTTTTTTTTGTTTGGCTGTCCAGACTTCTTAATAGGCTGAAGATGACCCCTTTCTCTAAAACTTATAATTACACGCGATACAACAGATTTGTTTAGCGAATATTTTGTTGCTATAATTGATTGTTTTACACCATTATTATAATCATTTATTACTCTTTCTTTTAAAGTCTATTGACAACCGCGAGCGATATTAACAAAGTAATACTGAGCAAACATTTTCATTTTAATTCGATTTAAGGCCTGTTTAAAATATTTATTTGTAAAAGAAAAATAAGTTGCTTTACTTTTTTCCAGACAATAATGTTATATCAATTATCTTTTAAATTTGCAGATGCTTACAAAATTATTTATGTACGATTTTCGAGTTTTACAAATAATACGATATCTAAACTTTAATAAAATACAAAAATTTATCGTAAATTCGCGTTTAAAATGTGTACATTTTGATTATTTATTTTTGTATAAAAAGGTGCTCTACTTTTTTCCACTACTGTATATAAGATTGCATTTTGCAAATTATTAGAATCACTCAGTGCAGCATTTTTTATAGAGCGAAGCCTAAAATTCAATTAAAAACTGATAATAATTTTATGGGTAAATAAAACTGCATTTTGCAACTTTTTAGAATCCCTCAGTGGCGTTCTGTATCATTTTTTGTGCGGGGAATCATATAGTTCAATTAAAAACTGCCAAAAATTTTACATAAACGGTACATTATAGCTTTTTTGTATCATAATCTACAATTTAATGGGTAAATAAAACTACTTTTTGAAAATTTTAGAATCGCTCACAGGGCGTTCTGTATGATTTTTTGTGGGACGAAGCATAAAGCTCAATTAAACACTGCTAAAATTTTTACAAAAACAGTAATAACTTTTAAAAGGGAAAAGCTTTTTTGTTTAATTACATTTGTACGCTGAATTCAAATATGTTAATAATAATAATGTTATATCACATCAGTTTTTCAAATTGTTCAAATTTATAAGTTAATAAATCCGCGAATTCGTTAGAAATAGCAATTTCTTCTTTAATTTCTTGCAAAACGCAAAACCATTTAAATTTTTGCTCGTAAATTGTAATGTAATGTAATATACAGGGTGACTCATAATCAAATTGTAAATCTGCTAAAAAAATCTACAAGACCTATATACTTTTGCGTCTTAATCTATAATTCACAGGTAAATAAAATTGCATTTTGCAAATTTTTAGAATTACCCAGTAGCGTGCTGT
The DNA here is from genome assembly GCA_963971135.1 of Stenus bimaculatus. Taxonomy (NCBI): domain Eukaryota; kingdom Metazoa; phylum Arthropoda; class Insecta; order Coleoptera; family Staphylinidae; genus Stenus; species Stenus bimaculatus. The sequence continues at coordinate 17,585,514 of OZ020185.1, read as the reverse complement.
ATCATTTTTTATGGGATGAAGCATAAAATTATCTTTCAAATTTGCCTAATATTTGTTTGTGTCTTTCTCTATTTTGCTTTTTAATAATGCTGTTTTATTACAATCTTTATTTTTGCTATTTTACTAAACAAATAAAATCGAATCTCGCAATTATCAATTTTTATTTTCCAAGTCTCAGTATGCTATAAAGATTTAACAACTGATATTACCAAGAAAACCCTCATTTTGTTGAATTTCATTTTTACCTTCTTTTCTATACTTTTATGATAATAGCGAAACAGAAGTAATGAACTTGAAATGGTAAAAATGGTGTATGCGCTTGGAAAAACTGAATGAAACCGATTAGCTATTATAAAAAGTACAAAAAAGAGCGTAAAACGAAATAAGGGTTTCCTTAGCAGGGTTGGCAAAAACCCGGGTTTTTTTATAAAAACTCCAACCCACCGGGTTTTATTGGGTATTATAAGCGGGTTTATTTGGGTAAAAAAAAACGCATTTTTAATCATTTTACCAAAAGTACGCCCCTATCATATACATGAAAAACAAAAATTCTATATGAAAACTAAATTCAATTTGAAGGGAAATAAGCATCGTTTTTGTTAAATTTTTAATTACAAATGCCCAAGAATCAATTTTTACTAGTGAAAAGTACGCTTTCAAAACATTTTGCCGACTATCTTCTTAATGTCTAAAACTATTGTTTTTTATCCTTCTAAAATAAACTTACTAAGAAATAAATAATAATTAAAAAACCACTGGATTTTTTAAAGATATTTTGCCCAATAAAACCCAGATGGGGTTTATTGGGTTACCCAGTGGGGAGCCAACTCTGTTACTTAGTAACTTCAGTTGTTAAATTTCAAACCATACTTAGAAAACTAAAATTGATAAATGTGAGATTCGATTTTATTTGTGCTGTAAAACAACAAAAGCTCTTATTGAAATAAAACAGCATTATTAAAAAAGCAAAAGAGAGAAAGACAAAAACAAATAATAGGCAAATTTGAGAAAAAATCCTCAACAAAAGTCATCAAAAGCGCTATTTTGCGTATTTTTCACTCTTTCTCTATTTGGATATTAATATCTCCTAAACCATTGACAAACGACCATACAAATATTATATCAGTAGAAAGCTTGTAAAAAATGCCATCGATTGACGTTAAAACATACAAGATGTTCTATTTGAAAATTTCGTTTAATTGGTCAATTTGCGTTTTATAAGGCACCCTGATAAAAGCTTATCACTTATCACAAATTTAAATTTGGCATGATAGCTGTAAACTAGACGATATTAAAAATGTTTTGTCAAAATTTCAACTTTAAATTGTCATTTGTTTTAGAGCAGTGGTTTTTCAGAAATGGATCTTTTTTTCCCATAAATGGCAATTATCATCAGAACGAGTGAAGATAGACCCATATGAGGTTATAGAAAGTATTTTTTGATAAGGAATCCAAAAACGTCATAATATACTGGGTGTTCCATTTAAAAAAACTTAACTTTGGTCCACCATCTTGGAATGGACAACCGGTATATTATTAAAATATTTTTAGAGTGTGTGCCTAAAAGTATTGTATATTCTATCGAAAACGGCATGTCGATATCTTTTTTCATTTTAGAATAATATTACTTCCTTGGAGCGCTGAGACACCCTGTATGTAAATAGAGTTAACTGATGTGAATCAAATTTTAACGTAAAATTGATGAAATCATTCCCGTCCAAGTTTCTAAAGTTCAATCGTAGAATCACTAATTGAATACGTTTCCTTATCAAATATATTGTAATGAGATGTCAGCTTTTACTGAAGAAGGAAGAAGAAAAGTGATATATTCCCATTTTGCGACTTTATCAGATTTAAGAGATAAACTGAAGGAGTCCTTCCTTGCTCGTTCCGCCATGCACATCAAAACTAAACATGCACGTCGCTTAAATTGATTTATCATGTTTGCTTATCATATATCACCTTACATTGTAGTTTCTAAACGAATTTTACCACAAAACTAGTCGATTTGACTTTAAAATTACGTAAAACTAAATCGCAACGATTTTTTTGATTAATAACACAGGCCAACGATGAAAAAACTTTTTCAGTAACCTTAGCTATTTTATGTTTAATTTGGTGTGCTGATTCCGAAAAAAATAACAAAAAAGTCGTATCACCCACCATTTTCTCACATTTTAATATTAAATAAAAATAAATGTTATTAACCACAATGTACAGGGTGAGCTATAATGATTGTGGTCAATTCAAATTTCGCGCCTAAAAATCTGGGGAATTTGTTTGCTTCAAGTTCATAGTAACACAAAATCATGTCAAAATCAAAACAAAGTAACTAGACTTCACAAAAGCAGAGGCGTGGGTGTAATTTTTACCGTTGTGTCAAAACTTCAGATTTTTAAATTTCGTTTTTGTGCCTTCTATTTCATAAACGTCAGTTTTTATCAAAATTAATTTGCGTAAGTCTTTGTTTTGTGTTAACATCTGCCTCGAAAATGAATAAAAACATTTTCACTATTTCACATTTACTGTGAAATTAGAGATTTTGGAAAAAAATTTGGCTACGCCATTGGATTACTAGGAGATTTTCTTTTTAAGATTTCAGTTGTACCAACCTGCGTATTTGGTTGCCTACATATCAAACCACAATCATTTTAGCTCACCCTGTATAACAAATATTTTTTTCTATGGCTATTGTATAATGGGTACTTTATGGACGCGTTTTTAGACAAGCAATGATAGCTATTACTCACACCCGTGAGTTTTGGTTACCGGTAACAGAATTCCATGGGCTACCCGTGGATCTCTATTACCAAATTCAAACAACTTATGAAATAAAGTTTTTAATGATCGGGGTTCGTACACGTAACCTTTAAATCTACAGTCAACGTAACTCAGGCCTGTTACGACAATTCGGCCTGCGTGAGTAATGGCTATCATTACTCTCTCGTTCAATAATATACTATTAACCGTTTAAATATTTTTAAGTTTGCAATATATTCTAGTGTTATAAGGTTGGTAATAAAATCAAATGTGATCAGGTTGGTAGTTCTGATAAATTACACAGTTGTTTGTTTTCTTCCAGTTAATATAACTTCACATTACAGTGTTTAATCTATGTGTTTTTTAATCACAGTTTAATATGGATAATCGTGGTTGTAAAAATTCTTCTAACGCTTTTTGCTATACCGGGTGGAAATGAAACTAGGGTCACCCCTGGCATTTCTTTATTTATGAAAATAAAAAATTAGAATTTTAGTATCTTATATGATCTAAGAAAACAAATTTTATGGATCGAATAAATCTTTCATTTTACTTCCGGTTTATCAGGAAATGGCACCCACTTTCTTATTTTAAATGTAACTCCCTGATTTTTTCTACGTAAAATCAAACATTGGTTAGTTTTAAGTATGTTTATGACAAAAAAATTTTTTTTTTCAAAACTTTAAGAAAAAATGTTGAATTTTTTTTTTGGTAAAAAATGTGAGTAAAACCTACAAAAACTATTTTTAAATAATACAAATACGTAAAATAAATTGTAATTTATAAAATTTATTTCACCGTTCTTGAGATATTATTTTTTTTAATTTTCAAGAAGCTTTTTTTGGAAATATCTTTATTTTTTTAAATGGGATGATATAAGGGCCACCCCCTAATTAAATAGAGGGTTTTTTTCTGGTTACTGTGATATCCCATATGTATGTTTAAAAATAGTTTTTGTAGGTTTTACTCAAACTTTTTACCAAAAAAAATTCAAATTTTTTTCTTAAAGTTTTGAAAAAAAATATTTTTTTGTCATAAACATACTTAAAATTAACCAATGTTTGATTTTACGTAGAAAAAATCAGGGGGTTATATTTAAAATAAGAAAGTGGATGCCATTTCCTGATAAACCGGAAGTAAAATTAAAAATTTATTCGATCCATAAGATTTGTTTTCTTAGATCATATAATATACTAAAATTTAAATTTTTTATTTCCATAAATAAAGAAATGCCAGGGGCGGCCCTAGTTTCATTTCCACCCGGTATATGTGGTAAATTTGTAATTAAAAAACATTAAAGGAACATTACTGACTTTGTAAAAAAATTATACTTTGCATATTTTGGTGTAGAAATCGGTAATCAGGACAAATTTTGGGTTCCTCACAAAGTATGTTACGTTTGTGCGCGAGGATCTTAGTAAATACCAAAAAATAAGCATCTAATATTTAGTAATCTAATATTTTTGTAAGTGAAAATTGTAACCCAATAATAAACTAATTTTTTAATTTTTATTTATTAAATTTTTCCCTATTTTTTGAAGTATACAGGGTGTTTCTGAACAAGTGTCGAATAATCTAGGAATGGGTTTTTGGACCAATTTTAAGACAAAAAGTAAGAATATTTTTTTGCGCTAAAATGCCCCATATCGGAAATGCAGGGCATTGACGTTTACAATTTTTTTTTCAATTTTTTTACATAAAATCTATATTTTTAATAATAATGGGCTCAAATTTTGCAAATATCTTACTATTGGCAGCCGCCTTGAGATGAATTAGCAAATTTTCAAAAAAAAGATAGGGTGAAGTTTTTCGGGTGAATTAACCCTTTGAACCCTCTTTAACTTTTTTGTACATTATAGTAATGAAAAAAATTAAGTATTCACTTTTTTACACGTTTTTTTTTTAACTTTTTGCTCTCTTTAACCTTTTTGATAACTTGTTGCATTTAGAAGTTATGGGATAAAATAAACCACTTCAAATTTCTAAATGTCTACTATTTTAACTAAAATTAGTTTATTTCTGTGCAAAATTAGGAATGTTTTCAAGAATACAAGTTTAATTAAGAGTCTGAACAAAAATTATGCAAAAAAAATGAAATTATGAAAACAAATGAGTAAACTTCAATGCCCTGCAATTCCGAAATGGAGCATTTTAGCGAAAATAAATATTCTTAATTTTGGTCTTAAAAATTGTCCAAAAACCCATTTCTAGATTATTCGACACTTGTTCAGAAACACCCTGTATAATTGATGTCATATTGTGAGAGAATTATGGGTCATAAAAAAGTGATATCGAATACGGTTTCAGCACCCAAAAATACATAAGATTTAGGTAAATTAGTTTAAAAAGTTTTTAGAAACATTTTTTTTGTTGGCCTGTGTAACAATTATTGGATATGATCTTGAAATTCAAGTATTTTTTAAACTTGTGCAGTTATAAATTGAGGAAAAAACTTTAAGAAATTTTTGGATATTTGTAATTTGGCGAGTGTTCAAAAAAATTTGAGTAAAAATTTTGGTGTTTAAAATTTTTGTAGGTGATTTTTTGGAGAGGATGCGTTGGCGGACGTTGATTTTCGCCGCAATACGACGTGAGTGGCTAGTGGGGAAAAGTAGCCTGTTCTCGTCGTTCATGCTGCTTTTAATCCAGTCATGCGCAAGTTGTTCTGGTCAGTCGACTTTGTTTTTCTTTTTTCGCCTCGCGACTCACGCAAAATTCGTTTTTATCACCAAAATTTGGCCCAAAAATGCTGTGAACAAATCTAATCTAGATAAATGTGGGTGATTTTTATTCTGATGAATTGACGTGGTGATTAGTTTGTGCTATTTTTGAATAACTGCTCTTGGTTACGTGTGCTTCTCCAATTTGAACCTACTTTTAACGTTGGCAAGGTAAAATTATAAAAGCATTAATTGCGTTTTAGTAGATACCTAGATATGCTTCAACTATAAACTTACAACCTCGAATACCGAATAAATCCACAGTTATGTTAATGAGGGTAATTTGTGATTTCAACTACAATTGGATGTGCTTCATTATCTACTACTTGAAGATAATTGTGCGTTACTTAATACACAACAAAATGACCATTGTTCAAATTATTCCCATTTTTTATTACTCAATCAACTTCAATCAAACTTTCATTACTAATTTTTGGGCACCTTAGTATACCACCCCAATTGCAACAACTGAATCTAAAAAAATGATTTTAGAAACCAGAAGACAAGAACCAATTTTTTAATTTTTTACACTGAATTAGCCAATTTTCAAGTAAAAGTTGTACCCTTGTACCTAAATTTTGATTTGCAATTTATGAAATATTTTTTATAATTTGCAAAAAATACATATAATGGAATAATAACCGGTAACCTAGTTGATAAACAATAAATATAAACAAACAACAAAATATTTAATCTTTAGAATTGCGTAAATATTACAAAACAGAAATAGTTAACATTGTAGCGATAATTACGTATATAAATTTCTATAAATAGAAAAATTTGAAAGAACGGTAGCAAATAGGAGTTATTTATGGCAATATTAATTTATCGCTTTTTTGTAATTAAATAAGTGTTTTGCTTTCCGTAATGGATTCAACAATAGAAACTTGTTTGGAATTATTGTACTTTTACTGCATTACCTTGTCTCTTGCCATCGAATACAAATTATTATAAATAATAATTACAATCAAACACTAATGGGAGTTATTCAAATTATTTCCATAATTATTTATTCATTTTGCAATATTATATGATTATTATTACCTACAATAAAATAATTTATTATAAAATAATTCATTTTAATTAAATTATTTTATAATAATTACCTAATTCGGCTACTCAATTCATGTAATGCCTACTTTAAAAAATTCAAAAAAATGTAAAATATTTTTTTTGCAAAATTAAAGGTTTTTAGGGCAATTGTATTAAATTCCCAAGACGGTTTCTCGCTTAATTTCGAATCAGTCTGAGATGTCAGTAAGTGTTATTAACACCTGATTGGTTTGAAGAGAAGGTGCATCAATCGAACAAATTCGATACCAGGAAGTCCTTGTTAATAATAAAAAATTAGCATTTTCAACCGACATGACTTTATTTAGGCAATGTTTTTAGTTTTTAACAAAAAATCGGAGATTACATAAAACCCTATCCTTATAAGCGCTTGTTTAATTCCAGATTTTTTAAGCAATTGTTAGAGAATGTCAAGGTTTTTTAGTAAACTAAAAAAAATTAGAGAAGTCTAATATTTTCAATCTTAAATTGTTGAGTAATAAAAACGCGGAAACACGCTTCGCAAACGCTGATAAATACAGTACACTGCCTTTTATGTTTTTTACGCGTTGTAAATAATAATTCGATGTGCGTATTGTACCAGGATTAAAAAAACCCTCTTGCGTAACTGAAGCGAAAATTTCACTTTCACTCAGATCAAAGGTGTAATTTTGTGTTAAGTAAGATAAAATCATCATTATTTTTCAAATATTATAATTTTAAGGGTTAAAATACTAAACTAATTACTGTACTACGGTACATAGATCATTTACATAACCTCTATTTTTTACAAGAAAATTCGTTGTAAGGTACTTAATTTAACATAAAATTAATTATTTGTTTATTTTAATAAAATCGTATAACAAGTAGAGCGATTAAATGGGACACGTTTTAAAGTCCGTTAAATTGAAATAGAATTGCAATTAATTGCCTAGGTTCCTGGTTACTAGTTACGTACCAATTCTGTTTTAGAAAAATCCGACAATTACAGTTAAAACATTACCTTAACTATTTATTTCTTTCAAAGACACTACCTTATTTATGTTACTAATATATCTTTCAACCAACATTTTAATTACACTATTTTCTCCTGTGGGAACCAAAGCTCTTACTTTATTACATTACTTGACTCATTTTTATCTTTTACCGAAGATGCATCAATCTTTACACTATTATAGTAGACGCCGCTTATTATAATCATGGATAATCACTTTTACGAAATCATAAAAAACTCTGTTTATTCTCTTGGTTACTTTTTTGGTGGCCAATATTCTTGTAACCAGTGTCAGAAGTCGGTCTGGAGAAGATTATGGTAAACCTAGGACTCCTACACCTTAGTAATAAGGAAGTCCAATGAGGGAAAATACTTGGGAATCATACTAGATTCATAGTAATCTAATCTAACTTCAGTAATTCGACCTTAGTAATGATAACTTCGTGTGGTGGTCAAAGATTTCGCAGGTCACAACCTGGGAAAGAGACTGAGCAAGATACAAAGACTTGGTATGCTGGGAACCATGATAACAACGCCATTGGTGAAAAACTAAGGATAAGTTTTAACTTTAGGAAAGTACTCTTTAAAAAGTAAATAATATTAGAGCTTATAAGTGAATCGGTGAGTTCAAGAACAGTACGAGTCCAAAAAATCGTGGTTTTCAGTTAAGATAGCCAAAATACATAAAATTTGTTCCCTAAAAAACTCCACGACTTATCCTTTTATTGAACTCAACGGCATTAAATCTCTCGACCTTGATTGTATTAATTATTATTTATTATAATATTAATGCAATGTTATCAAGATATTGCCGAATTGTATATATTTTCTGATAGGTATCCACATGTGAAAAATCGTTTGTTGAATATGTTTTTGTGGTAACGGATTTTGTTTTCTTTCAACAAATACAAAACATCCATAAGAAAGAGAGATAGAAAATCTGTTACCAAGGAACTTGGTCAACAAACGATAGTTTCCGTATAGGAAAACAATCGTCTCTCTTACAAACTTCCACCTCAGGTCAAAATTGAGATAATTCGATTGCCCAATTTCTCTTGGTACTACAAGCAACTAAACACTTTCAGAAAATTTATCATTATTTCCCTATGAGAGAACATTATTTCTTACCATGTGACCGAGATTTTGGGGCATTGAAGAGATTGGTTAGAAACATGACCGTGTATATGTCCCAGAAAAATATGAAAATATGATGGTGTCTTGGAGAAGGATCAATACCTTTACTACCAAGATTTAGGTGGTCTAAAGGTCTATTTATGCAGACACATTTAAGATTTATGATTTATCATTTAAGATTTATCATTTAAGATTTAAGAAATAAACGTATGCTTTTAAATGAGACCGTACATGCACCAAATTTAAGATTTAAGTTTTATCATTTATGGTGTAAGAGAATTTTATCTTCATCTCTTAAATCTTACGGCATAAATTTTACAGCATTTTAGGCAAGCTGCGCATATTCGTACGCCATTTAGGCGGAGCTTATACCCTATTGTTTACTATTAACTTCGTTTTCGGATTGATACACGTGTATGGGTTTAGCCGCGAGAACCGCAAATTTTATTGATAATAATTAATGCACGCTGCAATGACGAAAACGGGCCAATTCTATTTATCTATTACTTCTCATCCAATTTTTTTTTATAAGTTTACTTGCTTTTCAAATTTAATTTATAAATTTATAAAGATGTATATTAAATATATTTTATAGAACTTTTACCATTTCAAAGTTATTTCAAAACACCGAAAAAAATCCGAAAATTTCGTAGTTTTTCATGCTGGCGTAGGTCGATAACTAGTTTTAATTAGGGTTCGTAACATAACATAACGAAAAAACAACACTTTAATTTTTCTAAGTTATTTTTAAAATTTAATTGAACTACCTTTTTAATTTAACCAAAAAGTATGATAATGATAATGAATATTTATTTAAGGACAAAATAAATACTCTTGCAAATAGTAAAAATTTTATTAAAAAAAATAAGAATATAATAGTAAAATAAAAAAAAATATATTATAAAAAATGAAAATAAAATTTTCGTTTTAAAATAAAATAAAAAAGGTTGTGTGTGAATAATGCCACAACGATGGCAAAAGATAATAAGGAATCTTTGAAAGAATATTTCATGTCAACTGAAGGAAAACATTGAATTGGCAATGGGATTCCATTTCAAAAGGTTTCTTACCCGACTTATTTTAATTATTTTTATTTATAATTTATATTTTATAAATAAATTTCAAAATTTGCATTAATAATATTAATTTTTTATTTTAAAAATAAACCTTTTGAATACACCCTATCTAGTACTTCTATTTTTACCTATACAATATATTAACAAAAAAAAAACAAATTTAATTTAAATTGTAGTTGGGTTAATTAATTAGCAAATTTAAATTGTAATTGTATACAATTAATAAATTTGGAACAACATGTGCGTGCACTTTTATCACTATTTCTATCACAAAGTACATGTTAAAAAGCAAAGGTTCTAACATACGTGCAACGTGGGTTGTCTAGTTTATGCAGAAATTATGGTTTAAAACGCTAAAAAGATGAATATTTTCATCTCTTAAATTTAAAATGATAAATCGTCACGTGACATGAAAACCACTATTTTATTGGTTGTATGTTAAATCCTTAAATTTTTAAATGATAAATTGTGCTGCATAAATCGACTCAATTCTCTAACCTAAAATTGCCTTAAATTTCCTTAAAATAATTGATTTACGTAAAGAAACCAAGGGAATATGGAACTTATTGACCTGTTTGGACCAATCAGCGCTCTTGTTTGTTAAATATTAAATCTTAAATCTGAAGTGCATAAATCCACCTCTTTTCCTTAAGTGATAAATTATAAATGATAAATCTTACATGATAAATCATAAATGTTAAATGTGTCTGCATAAATAGACCTTAAAAGTTACAAGAAAAAACCCACAGTTGAGTTAAGTTTCGTGGTAATACAGAAAGTGAATAGTTTACAATTTCCAAAAACAGGCAATTTGTTTATGATAGTTTGTATGTCTCATGATTATAGTGATGGTTCAAATTGGAATTCAGTTAAGAAGATTGGAAGTCTAAGTAGAACCGCGCTCCGATGTAAACGTATATTTTGAGCTTCTTCTTGAATTTGATGAAGAAATCTTGACCCAAAGTACATCCCACATAATTAGGCTGAAAGTACCAATAAAAATCTCCATTTCTGTTATATTTTAAAATTTGTATCACCTAAACTACGAAGGTATTTGCTACTTTTACAGTTAAAATGCGCGTTCAAAATTTACGAAATATGCCTTGAAATTATTTCAAACTACAACCATATTTTGTAAATAACATTAATATTTATAATTGCATAGTTTAAATAACATTCATGACTAGACTTCTATACGACGACTTTTTCAAAAATTAAATTATTAAGTCCAAAAAATAAGTTTAAAATAGGCCAAATTTTACGTATTTTTAATGATTTTTTTTTGCCATTTTGGATATAATATATTAAAAAACTGTCGCACACAAGTCTTAAGCAGAGGTTTTTCTTTTATATGATATTCTTATTTTGTATATAGCATAATAAATATTCGCGTAGTTTGATATATAAAAACAGGCAAAAACGCATATAATTTTGTTGACTCCATATCCTCTTAATAAAAAATAATACTCTTAGCTCTTAGTACCTTATTTCGTAATAAGACTGCATATAAGGAATCAATTTCAATTAATAAAAATAAAATATATGACATCAAAAAGTGCAGTATTATGTCACTCTTACGGTGCACACCATTGGGATCTTGTGAACCTAAAGAGTTACAAAGTTGCTTAAATTAGAAAAAAGTTGCCCCTTTTCAAACTCCTGTAGAATCTATTTAGAAATCCGAGATATCTTGCTATAGTCCTGAAATATCATGAAAAATCTCAAATTTAGCATTTTCGTTTCCCTTCCATATTTTTGTAATCGCTTAACTTTTTCGATTGGAAATTGGCAGTTTAACATAATTTGACATTCTCTATCGATTGGCCTTGAGAAGAAAATTTTAGGTTAACTAGATTTCATTTATTTTAAACCAACTTTTGATTTTCTTATAGGTGCGATATTTGATTTTTATTCCATTGAATAGAGAAAAAAAAATACAATTTAAATGATGTAACACATCTTTGTTCTTTTACTTTAATTAAAAAAAAATTGAAAAAGTATTAAATTTTTATTTACAAAATCAAGTTGGCATAAAATAAACATCTGTTTATTTTTAAATAAAATAATAAAATTATTCTTTTGTTATTTTATGCTCGATTTTATGCCAACTTGATTTTGTAAATAAAAATTTAAAATAAAAGAACAATGTGTGTTACATCATTTAAATTGTATTTTTTTTCTCTATCCAATGGTAAAAAATCAAATATCGCTCCTCAGAGTGCGAAGGTGACATCAAAACTAGTTTGGGAATGAACTCCTGAGTCCCGAGATCTCGTAATAGTGTCAAGCTGCTCTGGGTTCCGGGATATTGGAGTACCAGAGAACGAAAAACTGCACGAACTGGCTGGAATGGGATCTGAAGTAATTTTCAAAGGTGTTGAAAAACAGAAAAAAGTCAAAAACTGTTTTTCCGCATATTATTACTATCCCAAATCATAATTCTTCTAATCTAATTTTCAATAGGCCCAGAACCAGAAGTAGGCATACCAAAAATTGCGGTATGGTTTTATCTAAATAACTGGATTCGCACTGAACATGTTAGATACTAACAAAACATTCCAGGACAAAATCAAAGCAAGAACCTCATTAACAGATGTTGCAAAAACAAATCAGCCGAGCAGTTACGTTTGAACAGAATACAATTGCCAAATGACTACTCACAGGACACATGACTGAGTGTAAGAAATTGGAAATTTTGATGGAGTTCTTGCCTACAGGTTGTGCAACCAGAAAATACAATGCTCTTTTATGTACTGCTCTGGGAAGTTAATCACACAACCAAAAAGAAATCGCCACTCATCCTGTAAAGGACCTGTACCCTGTACCTCCTAGTACAATGCACCAATACCACAGACTTGGTGTAGCATGAACACGCTAGTGGCCACAATATGCCTTTATAGCTCTAGAGTCTAGAGCTTTAAATCGGATGGGGGGGAGAAAAAAAGTGCGAGGATCTGATCAATACAATGCATGAATTTTTAGGTGCAATGTCTGAAGTTTTGGTAAATTTGGGATATGAAGTCTAGGTGTTTTGTTACAAAACATTTTTGTGGTTTCATTCCACGAACTATGACACAACTTGAAACGTTTATTATTAATTTCTAAAAAATCGTTTTTTAATGCCTTTTTGCCCATCTTCAGAGAATTTATATCCTCTAGGCTGCGAGAAAAATGATTTACTGAAAAAAACTAAAATTTTGGGAAAATTATAAGTTGCCAAAAATTAGTCAGCAAATTGAGGCAACATAATTAAAAAATAAAGTTGAGATCCAATTTCTGTTAACAATAGTAGGGGATCCGATTTGATAAAAAAAGTTGACGATGGCTTCTTAAAGAGGAGCAAAGCCAATAGTATTTTAAGGGTGGATTTGGAATGCCAATTTGATGCCATTAGAAACTTTTTTGATTTGATTTTTTATCTTTTCGACTAACGTAGATGTGGCTTGTAAACTGAATCTTGGGATACCCTGTATAACTCATAAGCTATTTAATATTTTTATACAAATTTTGGTAGCATTTATTAATATGTATGATGAAATTTAGTTGGAAAAATAAAATATTAACAGGAAGTGCATTTTTAAGGCCATTAAAGTACTCCTACTTTACAGTAAAATTATTCAATAACCAATTAAAGCAAGAGGTTTACTTTAACTTAAGTTGTTAAGGCATAAAATATGAATCGATTGGTACCATAAACATGACAAACAAAAATTTCTGAAATTACTGACTCTTATTTCAAACTGCTAATAATAAAAACCAATCATGTGACTTTGGGTCTGTACCGGGCACTAATTTCTTATGCAGAATTTGCCTTCAAACATTCCCCTGTAACGTTGCTAATAATAAAAAAAAAATGAAATTTTGCACATACAAATGTGAAATTCGAACGCTCAGACAACTTTTTTGATATTTTGAATTTTGCTGTCGTAATTTACACTCTAATTACGTATAAAATTAACACTTTTCGATGGAACATAAATATCTCAAATTATTTTATTTTACTTTTTAAATATAGTCTGTCCGTTCCAAAGATCAATGAATGTAATTTATTGTAAAAAAAGAAAACCAAAAAATATTAAAAAGTAATACTTTCAGGGCGACTCTAAAAATGCATATGTTTTAAGCTGCGTCTACTATTTACTTCATTTATTGTTTTCAAAAACCTCAATTTAAAAGAGTTCCTAGGACCTAGGTGGCCAGACGTCCCGATTTTGGCGGGACAGTCCCGATTTTTTAACATTTGTTTTAAAAAAAGTCCCGCTTTTTGTCTTCAATAACATTTATTTTTATTTTTTTTTAATTTTTTTAAATTTTTTTGTTTATTATTTATGAAATTTGGTTTTGTTTCTTGTTTTTTAAACTGTTATTTTGGTTTAAATGAAACTTCATTAAAATGGAGCAATTTTTTTTTGATTTTTTAATAACACCCCCCTCCCCCTTCCCAACGTCGTCACGGTTTTTTGTGTTGTCCCGCCTTAGCAAAATAAAAATCGGGCCACCTTACTGCTAGGTCCTCATAATTCAGTTTTTTTAATAAAATTCTATCAATAAGTAGGTACTTATTTATTTACAAATAAAAATAATATATTTTTTTAAAGTTGTTTGTTGGAAAAATTATGTGCGATTGTTGTGAAAATCAAATTAGATTTTTCTCATAAATTAAAATAATTTAATGATAAACATGTAAACCTGCGTAAGCACAATTTCAATACTTAATTTAATCTTGTTAAATTAAAAAAGACGTGCGCAGTGCGCAGTCATTCTTGGCAAGGTTAATAACAGTATTGCCACTTGACTTAAATCACGCAATGATTTATTTCACGTGAATTTACTCATATTTTTTTTTATTTTTTCATAAATGGCAGTTGTTAATTTACATACTTAAACCACTCGTTAGCACCCGGAGCTAAACATTACGACTATGAACCCCTTTTCTTATCCTTGAAACGTCCTGACTTCTCCTTACTCACGTTAATTGTCGAGATTAATCGATGGCTAAATTGACTCCATCAATTTTACTCCTATTTCTCAGGGACTACTCTTACATTTTTTTAATTCGTTTTTATAACAGTAGCTTTATTTTAATCACAAAACTCAAAACATTATTTTTTACAAGGTTACATTTTTCAATTAAAATTGAAATTTTATTGTGTTAATTATGATTTTTGTAATTATTTTCATTGTTCATTGTGTTTTAACGTTGTATAAATTTAAGATAAGCAAGTTTGGGTCTTTAATTGCAGTTTTCCGTGACATTTTTACATTTGAAGCTTAGGCGAGATTTTTTATCCCTCCAAGTAGACGACGTGGTAGGTAAATTAGTAGCTTAACCGCATTATAACGACTCATATGCTAAATAATTGCTCATTCAACAAAGAAAAACACTCAAAGGGAACTTTTTCAACGTCAATTACAAGAATTAACTCTATAATTAAGAGATTAATTTTCCTGTGCCTACGAGGATTTTATCTTTAAAAGAGTTTTTATGTACGCGCACAATGGATGTACCGTAAAATTTTAATCAACGTAATTTCAAAAAAATTTATGAATAAAAAAATTACGAATGACTAAAATGTGACACTATTAAATTACTTACGTAAGTAACTGAACTTTTCGAGCAAAAAATGGACGTAAAGTAAATAAATAAACGTTTCGATTTATTAATAGAGTGATCTTTGAAAGGAATGTTGCGTGATTAGTTTGCGTATAGACTTGTAATAATCTAACATTTCTATAAACCTGCCGTCCCTAGAGTCCTGAATGACACTGGTTTATCACTTTTTGTTCGCTTTTTTGACATACTTTATAAAATATTACAGCTTTATTACCGATTTTAGATTTTATTCATTATTCACACGCAAAAAACATGTTTTTTCCAAAAAAATAGGTAGTATTATTGGGGAATTTTATAATTAGTAATTTGAATTCCTGAAGAGTTTGTAATTTTCGTGTAGAATTGAATGCTTCACGTGGGTTAATGTTGCATTAAAATTGTTTTTGGGCGCAGCAAGGCAAATAATCCTGAGCAATGGCTATAATTTTGGCACGTTATTGTTGCAGCAGTTAAGCTATGACAATCAACACCCAAACGTGCCACACTTCCTGCTAATTTAAGAATTAAGAACACAAGAATAGAAATAATCAAGTAATCTTTTCCAATTTTATCGAGCGTTCCATTTAAACAAACGCACCCAGTAGTTTATTATTTTTAAATTTACAGTTTTTGCGATTGATTTTATTGGGTTGAATTTCACGAAAGTTCGGCCCCGAAATAAAAATAAAGATAAAAAAGTTTTCACGTGTCACTTTCACGAAGACCTTTTACAAGATTATGGGAAAGTAAATCGCAACAATGGAGGTTTAAATCACTAAATCGGCTTAAAATTCACTTTTATTACAACAAGAAATATATTTATATTTTTTTAAAGTTAATTGATGAATTTCAAAGCACTAATAAAACATGTCAACTGGGAAGAGATAAAAAGGTGATATTAAAGTCTTGAGTAAGATGATTTATGACCATTTCTAATTTTATTGCCAATTTCTAATAACTATTGGCTAATAAAATCGTACATAATAATTAAAATCGCATTCGACATTAATAAAACATAAAAAACGTTTAGCGGTCGCTAATAATTTTAAGCCTCTTGTGCTGATAACTTCGCCTCTTCTTCTTTAAAATACACAATACAACCTCTCAGTGCTTTTATAAAAATTATTTTATTATTTATTCGGTTGTGAATAATTAATTTCTTGATTAAGTCGTTAAATTTATTTACATTTTAATTGTTTTCCAGTTATTTTTATAGGATTTAATAGCTACACATTCACGGCATACAGTGTGTCCCAAAAATAAGTGATTAGGAAAAATCGTAAAAAGGTGACAAGATTTCATCGATCAAAAATCAGAGCAGATAAAAAATATTCATAAACAAAATGTGCTACTGATTAGATTTTTGGTAATTTTTATTTGTAAATTATAACGCTTTGTAGATGATTTTTTTTTAAATCAACGTAGCCGGCTCGAAAATAAATCATAAAAAATTAAAAAACCAACCAATTTTAATTTTTTGCATATTTAAGAGCATCTTCCTAGTCACCCGCGATAAATTTTCCATTGGAGATAATAACAAGGAATAGAAAATCCATCCCACATTTCTTCTTTGCAAATTATGACCAAATAACTGATAATTAATGCGAATCCCTAGAGGGCGCGCGAGTTTAGGAGGAAGAATTGTGAAAAATCATGAAATCGAGCATTAGTTCTGTAGTCATAACTCAAGTTTCCCTTCTTATATTTTCAATTATTTTTCAGATTTATAATCTAAATTGATTAGGCTAGCTCCTGCCAGAGAGTTACTTTCTGCAACCTAGCACAAAATTAATTAGAGGGGTCCAAAGGTACTTTTAGATCATTATATTTTTTTGTACATTCTAAAATTTTTTTTCCTTCTGGCAGGAATTAATGAAATGACTTCTAAATCAACTGCAAAAAAATATACAAAAATGTTGTTCGTACTAGCTTTTATGACTGCAGAACTAAACCACTATATTTTCCGTTTAGGAAATTGCTCTTAAGTTTTAATTTTATTTATAAACCAAATGTGGTATTGATTAAACTTTTGATCATTTTTTTACAAGTTACGCCGGGGCGCCGCTTTAAACTTGAAATTTCATTCAAATTCAGTGTAGGAGGTACGAAAAAAATCATAAGAAATTGAAAAAGTGGCCGATTTTAATTTTGGTCGCATTTTTAATTTTTAATCATAAAGAAAATGCGCTGTTGATTAATTTTTTGATATTTTTTATTTACAAGTTATGACGCTTTAAAATTGATATTTCTTGCAGAATCAGCTCAGGTGGCACAAAAAACTCATAGAAAATTGAAAAATCCATCGATTTTAATTTTCTTCGCATTTTAACCTTTAGTTTTATTTATGAACCAAATGTGGTACTGATTAAATTTCTGATAGTTTTTGTTTACAAGTATGACGCTTTAAAGTTAAAAATGTATGCAAAAACAACGCAGGAGCCACGAAAAAAATCATAGGAAATAGAAAAATCAACCGATTTTAAGTTTGGTCGCATTTTTAACTTCTATTTTAAATCATTAACAAAATGCGCTATTGATTAATTTTTTGGTATTTTTTATTTACAAGGTATGACTCTTTAAAGTTGCATGAAGGTGGCACAAAAAATCATAGAAAATTGAAAAATCGACCGATTTTAATTTTCTTCTCATATTTAACTTTTAATTTTATTCATAAACGAAATGTGGTATTGATTAAACTTTTGATAATTTCTAAAGTTCAAATTTCATTCAAATTCAGAGCAGACGCCGAGAAAATTAATTATAAAAAATTAACCAATTTTTTTGCATATTAATTTTATTTATACACCAAATGTGGTACTGTTTAAATATTTGGTAATTTTTATTTGCAAGTTACCTATAACGTTTTGAAGTTGAAATTTCATGCAAAATAAGCGCAGGCGGCTCCAAAATAAATCATAAAGAATTAAAAAATCAATCAATTTTAATTTTGTTTGCATATTTAACTTTTAATTTTATTTATAAACCAAATGCAGGTAAACGTCGGTTTATGCCGGGATTCCGTTCGGAGAGACACTGGTGTAAAAAAATCGGCGTAAAATGAACACACATTTTTCGTGCTTTTTTCGCATAATGTTTGGGTTCTGAATCACCATTGTCGCCCATAATGAAACTACAAATTGAATATTTTTTTAATTTTACAATAAAATAAAAAATATTTCTTAAAAACAAAACGAAAACTAACTCGGAAAATCTCACGCCCGCACCAACCGGCGTGATTGTGAATCGGCGAAATCGAACCGGTGTAAATCGAACCGGCGTAAATCGAACCGGCGCGGCGTGATTGTGAATCGGCGTAAATCGAATCGGCGTGATTGTGTATCGGCGTAAATCGAACCGGCGAATATCGAAACGGCGCAAAACGACGTTTACCTGTACTGATAAAAATATTCGTAGTTTTTGTTTATAAGTTGTGACGCTTTAAAGTTGAAATTTCATTTAAAGTTGAAATTTCATGCAGTCAGCAGGCGGCATAAAAAAATCATAGAAAATTGAAAAATAGTACAATTTTAATATATTTTTCACATATTATACATTTATTTTCATTCATATTTTCATTTATAAAAATTTGATATTTACTTAAAAATTGGTAATTTTTAATCACGTCAAAGTTCAAACTTCGCACAAAATCAGCACAGGTTGCAAGAAAAAAAAATCATTTATCATCCTAGAAAAGAAGAAATAGAACACGTAGCATTTTTTTATTTGATAGAGTTTATAGAGTTTATAGTATGAAGTTTTTTAACTTCAAAAAATGGTATCCATATGAGGCTTATAAATAAAACTGGCAAGCTCAAAATTTAGATTGTGATTGATTGCAAATTTATCGCAATAAATTTTGTTGAAAATTGAGTTTAAAGCAATTTATATTAAATAAAAGAAATTTTCTCGTTAGTTTAACAAGTTTATCAAGTGCTTAACACGCCCTATTTGTTCGTACTTATTCGTTATTAGTATTATTACATGTCTGTCGCTTTAGTTAATTCCCGATATAAGCAGGCGCGATTTTATTAGCGATAAGTGCCGTTTAAATTAAATGAATTGTTTCGTTCGAAAAGCAGCTAGAAATCGTTGAGTTTTTAGCGCCCCAAGGCCGACTCACTATTTTCACTTTGCCCATCTGCATTACAGATTAAAAGTAAACGAGGAATTAATTAATGGGATAAGGTTGTTTACTGCGTTGCGAGATAAAACGCTAATTTCTTGGACATTTTCATTGCACAAATTGTTGAATAAAATTTGTTCATTCAATTCCACTGCGAACTCAAATGCTAAGCGAATCACTGACATTTCCCATTTGGGAAAGGTCTAAATTTAATGCCAAGAAAGGGGAGAAAGAGCTTCACTTTTTTACCACAAAATTAATTAATTTTTGGTGGACGAAAATTATTTATCGAAATAAGTCTTCGTTCTTCTTAAAATTTATTTCGATCAACGAGATAAAATTAATTCCAAAGGATTCCAAGATAAGGAACTGTCTAATAAATTTACAACCGCTCTTAATTTTCTAAAATTCCTCACTGAGATATCCATGCTTCTAATGCAATCATCGCTGTAATAAAATTAAATTTGTTTTCCTTATTATGTTACTCTAAAATAAACCAAAAAATTTCTAAATTTGGCTTTTTCGGATATAAACATTAGTACATTGAAGAATTTATGTGATAATTTAGTGCAGTGGTTAAAGTCGAGGTCTGGACGTGTTTGGAATGTGTTGAATGGTTTTTGAAGTATTTTTTGTAATTGAAAAAAGAGAAAAATGTAATTGAGTTTACATGTAAATCACAGCGGCATTCACTTTTTGCTCAATTAGTAAATGGGTTGGCTTACAAGTGATGAAATACTGCAGATATGCTGCGTTGCAAGTATGCAAATCATTTTCTAAAATTGGAACCGACATTTTTGTCACCAAATTGGGCGGAATTAATGCAAATTATTCTGCAACAGTGAAACCTGATTATTTTACGAATCACCAACAAATTTTCAATTAATTAAATTTAATTAATTTATCCGATTTGTTACGGGAATTGAATTTGAGCACCCAAATCAAAATTAATTAAAGCTGCAGTATAAAAACTTTTTGTGGTTTATTTACAGCTACTAATTAGATACTTCCTCGGGGATTATAAAAACACAAAAAGACCTGGCCTAATGGTATTAAATAAAGACGTACAAGTGCTCTTCTCGAATTGCTGTTTAAATTTAATAAATGTTACTTTAGTTGCTTGTAAATTTCACAACGATGCTTAATTTTGGAGTAAATTGCTTGTGCAAATACTGCAGTACATAGAAAGTTAATGACACGCAAATAAATTTATCAGCCTTTCCGTTAGACCTACTTTTGGCTCTATTAGCGACCGTTTGGCTTATTGATAATCACTTTTGATAACGAACATTAATTTTCCTCAGCTAATTCATACATTATTTTACCAATTAGGGAATTTACTACACACTACACCTACAATTTTGCAATAATCGTAAATTAGTCATCATACAAAAAAAATGCGTACTCAAATTTATTAACTACGCATTTTTTAAAATTCAAGGACTTTTTCTTCTTCTTGCTTTACCGTAATCTACAAAAATCCACTAAAACTTGAGAAAGTTTCGGATTGTTTAAGTGACATCACCAGGGATTAATTTGAGCATAGAAGCAGCTGCTGTCTTAAATATCCGTAATAAAAACAATAAATACGAGCAATGAACTTTATTGTTGGTGTGACATTGATAAAGTATTTGCAGTAAACACATTACGAACTCAGATAAATGTAAATTGTAATTCCGGATGAAGGTTACGACGACGCCTACATAAAATCGTAAAAAAAATTGTAAAAACTGGTGCTTCTGTTTGGTTAACAGAATCATCAATCAATTATTTGTGAGTCCAGAAGTACCGAGGGTGAATGTATTGAGATCAACTTTCATAAATCATGAAACCATTGAGAGTTTAAAGTACAGTTAGGTGGCTTTTGTTTTGATTCGTTGAGGTTCGTCGCGTTCGAATTTATTAACCGCCATTATAGTTTAAATTGGAGTGATGTTTGCATACGTCCTACCTCACAATAAGTCATTATTTTTCATGTCGCATTAATGCGCATTTTTAGAACGAAACGGCGGAATTTTGCAATAATCTTCAATTCAATGATAATTTAAGTGGCCATTCATCAGATAATCTAGGGACACTTTTACTTTTAATCACGCAATTTATTACTTAAAAAACAAACATTAATTCGAAAGGATGAAATTAAGATCGTTTAAGTTATTTATTAAACTAGAATTATGCAGATTAGCAGCTAATTTAAATGAAAAAAAAAGCGGCGTGGCGCTGTGGGCTGAACAACAACAACCAAAAATTGTTAAAGAAGGCCCCGTGAAAGTTATTTTTCACTAATTTATTGAAAACGAAATTGAAGAGTTAGATAAGCCCAGCATATTAGGCACGAACCTACCACAATATTAGTTCAGAGCGGTGAAAGTTATTTCAGGACCAATTAAGAAAAAAGTGGTTTATTAGTTTGTTTTTTAAATTCAATACCTTATTATAATTAATTCATTCAAATTAACAAGTTTTCTTTTAAAAGTTATTTTTAAAATTAAATTTCATTATTTTTCTCAAGAGTTTATCGTTTTGAAAAATTGGAATAAATTAAAAACAATCAGGTCTTAAAATTCATAATAATCTATCAGAAAAAGTCAATAATTTTATTATTAGTTTATAAATTCATGCGTTAGAGACGATTTTGTACTCATACCTTCATAAACCTTAGGCGAAATTTTAGATTTTTCTCTTCTTTTAAAGTTTAGTTATTTATGACATAAGGATCGTAACGCTAATCATTATGGTTCAAGTAGTGAATATTTGCTTACAAACGAGGCGAAGACCGTGCTACAAAATTTGAGTAAAAGTTTAGTTCATGAAGTGTTTTAATAGAAAATTTTTGACATATGAAAATTTTATTATTAACCCTATTTGTGATATTAGGTGGGTATCGAATTATATAATTTAAAAAAAAATAAAAAAGTTTTTATATGTTTTTGCTTACAAAATGATCAAAATAAAAAAGTGAAATTCATGTAATACTGTTTTATTTAGATGCTAACTTAATATCTTAAAAATGCAAAATTTTATTTTTAAGATTTTTTTTTTGAAAATGATGTGATTCGATACCCACATAGTATCTATAAACAGCAAATAATAAAATTTTTGTGTCAAAAATTTTCTATCAGAAAGCTTCATAAACTAATCAAAATTCCCTAGCCTTAAAAATTATTTTTCAAAAACTACTGGGGTTATTGAAATTTTTTAGTGCTTAAAATTTAATATAAGGTCGAATCTATTCGAAAAAGTCAAAAATTTATTATAGGTTTATAAATACGCGAGTTAGAACCGATTTTGTTTTCCTAAGAAGGTAGGAGAAAAAAAGTAGATAAAAGATAAAACATGAAAGAAATTTTACTTTTTCTAAAGAAAACCAAATTTTCTCAAAAATTATTGGGTCTATAAAAAAGTTTGAGGGCTCAAAATCTCCATGAAGGTCTCCTCTACTCGCAAATGTTTAAAGCCTTTTTTATAATTTGCGTCTATAATATATCAATTAAGACACCGCTAGCGGTTTCATAATGGGCCATAGCGCGCTCATTGCAGCACCCGCTTACGAAGTTGGTAGCATTGATCTGTCAAATTTGTGGTATTGATTAACGTAAATAAATTTCAAGATTTAAAGTACTTGCTATGTTTTTTGTGTCTCCTAAATCTTTGGTAGGATACAGAATAATTCCTCACTCTTTTAAATTATTAATTTCCAACAAAAAATTAAATTAAATAATCTTTAAATTTAACTGTCAAATAACAAAATTCAAATATGTGGTATTAATTTTTGTGAAGATATATCAAGATTTATCAAAAATTAGGGTTTTTTGCAATTTTCGGAATATCTGGTAGGATACACGGTAACTTATCACTAGTTTTACACTAAAAATCTGCAACTTAAAATCTAAAAACTGAAACCTTAAATTAAATTAAGATTAAACTTGGACGCGTGCAATAATACTTGACTTATGAAACTCGTTGCAATATATTATACTATTAATTACGTATGTTAATACAATTTGTGTACTGTAAATTTATAAAATTTTAGTAAAATTCGGATTAAAAAATAATTTTCAAAAATTAATAAAAACTAAAATTTAAGATAAAGGGTAAGGTCGAATCCATCAGGAAAAGCCAAAAATTATATTATTGGTTTATAAATACGAGCAGTTTAGAGCTAATTTTGTACTCCTACCTTCAAAAAACCTGATCGAATTTTCTCAAAAAGTATTGGATGTCGACTCGAAAATGTAAAAATTCTGAAAATTGAAAAATGTACAGAAATTATAATTTAATAAAACTAATAGGCTACTTTTATAGATTTTAGAGTATACAGGGTGTCCCGTAAGTGGACGATAAAACGAGCTTATAGAGGATGTAATTTCCAATTTAAATAACTATATTATGTGTTATGAAACTGTTGATGGTTCTTGAACCATGAACTCTTGAGTTATTTCAGTTTTTGTATTTTTTCAGTAAGCGCGTACTGTGTTTATTAAATAATTGATTAAAAAAATACTATGAGTTGTTTGATTTTTTTTTAAATTATCATTATGGACCTCAAAGGTCAAAGGGTCCACCTTTTCAATAATAGCACTTTTATAAACTCATTTATCCTTTATCAAACAAAAAAAAATATTTTGCGAAAACTTTTTGTTCGTATAAATCTTTAGTTGATTTTGAGCACCTTTTGTAAATTTTTGGTAATAAAAATCATTTTTTGACTCGTTTCGTTTAATTTTTGACCATAACTTAAAACTCTAGTACAATTTTTTTCGCAAAAATACGAATTACTTCTCATAAAAAATTATTAAAAAAAAAAACGGTTGGATTTGCTTTTATGCGTTATATGTTATACCATTTCTGATTCTCCGTGAAATGGACAACTTTTTCTAATAGTTGTTCAACTTTATGTTCGTTCATTATTTTCTGTCAGAGTTACTTTAAAATCAACTAAAATTTTATACGAACAAAAAGTTTTCGCAAAATATTTTTGTTTGTTTGATAAAAGATTAATGAGTTTATAAAAGTGCTATTATTGAAAAGATGGACCCTTTCTTTGAGGTTCGTAATGATAATTAAAAATAATCAAACAACAACAACAACAATACAAAAACTGAAATAACTCTTGAACCATCAAAAATTTTATAACAAAAAATATGGTTATTTAAATTGGAAATTACCTTCTCTGTCAGCTCATTTCGTTTTATCGTCCACTTACGGGACACCCTGTAGAAAGCTTATTTATTTTTTCCACGACCATTGAATAATACGTGTATTATGTGTTTGTTTTCTGAAAAGTAATGATATACATTATCAACATACCTTACCTTTCCGTCACGTTTTGCTTTCCCACACACATTTTGGACCAATCAGAATGCTGCATTTCAATTCCGACACGGTATCTTAGTTAACGTTGCAATGTAGGGGTGGCGCTACGTGTAAACAAATGTCAGAGTCAGAAATACAAAAAATAACCTTATTAAATTTTCATAAAAGCATCGTAAAATAAAAGAAGTCGTGGAAAAGTATAGTACTTCTACTCGCGAGAAAATATCCATTATTCAAGAAGACCGAATTTGCGATACGAGCCAGCAGGCGAATGTCGTAATCGGTCCTAGTCATTTCTCGCTCGTTGAATAATATACTATTTTTCTACTATTTATCTTAAAATATGGTAGGTAATAAATTTAAATTAAGTCCTGATTAAAGGTAAAGAAGAAAAATTGAATATAATAACAGTAAAAACTATAAATTCTAGAAATGTTCGTTTTATCCAAGAAAACTACGGCTGTTCATCGTTTGACAATGAAAGCTGAAAGCTCTTAACAGCAATAAATAAAACTAATAAAGGATAATTTATATGAGAAAATACAATTAGTAAATAAAATGATTTTAAGTAATTTTAGTTGTAAATTTGTTGTGGAAGAAGAAGGAAGATGGAGGAGAGGAGAAAATAAGCGAAGCGCATTCAATAATATCGCCAATATAAAACCATAAACATGTCTAACATTACTAATTTATTACGTGTACATAAACAATATGCGCCGTATTTTATCAAGGAAAATAATGTTAATAAATTAATAAGCGATGACAGCGAGGAGAAATTTAAAACAATTTATAAACAAACGTTATTTTCAATCATAAATTTCCAATTTATTTACTTTAAGTAAAAACGTCTTAACCTTATTAACAATTTACTTAAGAGACTTAAAGTCACTGATGTCTAAATAATAAAAACCAAAATAACAATTACCCCATCCCCATAAATATAAAGATTAAATAAAGTCAAAACTCTCAATAATTCAAGCTTAAGATTCTTTAAAGCTTGAAGAAGTACTCAAGTGCTTTCCACTAGCTATTTCACTTTTATTGCCATCTCAACTAATATTATTATACCTCATTACCGCACCGTTAGGAATTAGCATAATAATGACCGTATTAAAGCGACATTAACTTCCTTCCATAATTTGCTCAATTTTGTTGCAGGAAACATTCAAAGGAGCGCCGGAAACGCAGACCAGCCGAAGATTTCCGGTAAGTAACAAATATTTCGAGGTTGCGATTTAGATAACTTAAGTCATGTTAATATCACTTAAGTGTGACTAAAAAATATTTAAAACGAAGAGATTTGTAATTTATTTATAAGTTAGTTTTTTCACACTTGATTGTAATACAATATGTTTTAAAGATATTACACAACGCGACATTGTCACCAGTGCTCCATTTCAATAAATCTAGATCGCGTTTTGTTATCCTTTCATTACCTCGCCATTGTCGCATTATTCGCATCACCGCATACAAACTAAGAAACTGTCGTTGTAATTCAAATAAATCGATAATTTGTATTAGAAACACACAACACATTTGTATCAACTTTCTTTAGAACTTCCGACTTGTCACCTATAAATTACAATGCAAACGTTTATGTATGAAGCTCAAAACGATTTAAATAAAGACATTGCTAAAGCAAAATTAGACTTAAAAATAGCTATGATATCTTCGAATTTCGCAGAAGTTTTCTTCAAAAATCAATTAAAAAATACGCTTCATAAGTGAAAATCGAAGAATCGCAACTCACGCCATCTAGCAATGTGTAGTTAAGTTATCAATTCAATTAATGCACTCTTAAATTATCTTCTGAATTGATGTTATTTTTCTTGTGTGAGAATGATAGAAAATAAATTGAAGTTGATAGGTCTGTTATAGGTCGGTGAAAAAACAAATGAGTCAGTGGAAGTTAAAATAGTAGCTTTTAAATTGGGTGATAAATTTAGAACATGTTTGGCTAAATTAAAACAATTTCCATCTATCACGGTTTATTTATACGCATATTTATAGGTATTAACTAGCGATTCTTGAGCTGTAAACTGTAAAAAAAGCAATATAACCTAATTTTAGCCTGACATAAAACATCCACTTGATAACTTAGTTAACGTGTCCCTGCCTATTAATTAACTATAATAACTTAAAACCAGCTTTCCTATAAATTATTAGTACGATTTTAATTAATTCGAATCCGAAAAACTTATTACACCATAACTCATAATCATTATTTGATTTTAACCTTTCAGATTTATTTAATTAATATTTTTTGATTAATCGCGACCATTACAGACCTCATAATGTCATAATCAATTATTTATTAAAAAAGCTCGAGTGAGTCATCAAAACTTACATCTCCACAAGCTTTTCACTTTTGCTGAAAATTAATTACGCACATGTATTTATTTATTGCTACGACTCCTCATATGAACCACTTTATAACGAGCATGACGCTACAATAACCAGAAACCGCTTCATTAATGCTTGCAATAAATTTTCTACAAATTACTTTCCTACAAGTCATTTTTTCTATAGTACTAAAAATTTATCTTAAGTTTTTGGCTTCTAATCGGATTTTTAGCAAAATACTTTCTACGGGGTGTTTCTAAATATATGCGAAGAAATTCTACAGGCGATTCCTTGACCTATTCTAAGACAAAAGTAAAGAATAAAAATGTTCTCAAAAGTGCTCTATTTTTTAGTTATGGGGTGTCAAACTTTCTATATTTTTTTCATTTTTTTGAGTATAACTTCTTTATTTTTTAAGATAATTTGATCAAATTTGAAACACACGCTAGTTATTATAGTCGTAAGAAGATAAAAACATTCAAAAAGAAAAAGTAATCGAAATAAAAAGAAATACAAAAATATGTCTTTAAAAAGAAATGTTCTTGGAAAAAATTACTAATAATAATTTTTAAAATCTAAAGTTTATTCAGTTTCCAATAATTTGACATGTTTCCAAGACTAAGTCGTTCACCAATATCCCAAAATGCGACAAACACTGAAAGTTCCCAGCGAAATTCAACTGAGAAATTTATTATTCCGTCAAGTAGGAGGAAATTGGACGAGGAGAAAGTACTAATTAACTGCGCTAGGCCCTTCAAACAGATGGGTCTAAATGGTTTAAAAATTCGTTTGCACACTTTACGGTTCTAAGAAATTTCGACTCTAACACATTTCTGTTCTAAAATTTTTCGATTCGAACACTTTCCGGTTTTAACATTTTTCGTTTTATCACATTATCTTGCTGACGAATTTCGTTCTAACGATTTATGCACCACCAGAAAAACATGGTGAAAGAACATAAAACAAAAAATTTCTGAAATTGAAGGGAGGAGAATTGAGTACAAAGAGCTGCTTAATCTAAAATTAAGATAATAATTAAAGTAGGCATAAGATTTAATAGAAATATATCTTTTATATTATTATTATTATTATTATGGATTTTCAAATTATTCACTTATTAAAGCAATATTTGGATTATGCATATTATTTACAAATTTTTATTTTATTTTTGGTTTAGGGTGGACTATTTTCACTAGGAATTTATACAGGGTGTTTCTAAACACATATATGTGAAAAAAGTAGCAGGGCTTCTAACTGTTTAAATTTTCGAAACGGTTTCGCTTCATATTTTTTCAAAAAACGGTTTCGGTTACGGTATTTAAAAATTAGAAGAAACGGTTTTGGTTAACCGGAAAATAAACGGTTTCGGTTAACTGAAAATGCCGGTTTCGGTATAAGAATAGTGTTTTAGCAATTTTATTTTAATTTTGATTGTAAAACCGATAGTTAAACGGTTAAAAACCGATTAGTAAACCGGATAAAAGTCGGTTAGTAAAACGGTTACGGTTAGCTAAAATTATTTGTTTCGGTTACGGTTAGTTCAAATAAAACCGAATTTCGGTTAATTCAACGGTTGGGTTAGAATCCATGAAAAGGAGGCAATTCCTTGACTAAATCTAAGATAAAAGTTGAGAATAAAAGTTTTCTCAAAAGTTTTTCATTTTTAAAGTTTCCTAATTTTTTTTATATTTGGGACACTTTTTTTATTACAGTCGTAATGATTAAAAATTATCCAATATGCTTAAAAAATAAAAAATATATAGACATTTTTTACTCTCTACTTTATCTTAAAATTGGTTATAGAAACCCCTCCTGATTATTTTCGCATATATGCTATATGCTATATTTTAATGGGAAGTTATAAACTGCAATGCAACACATAAATTGTAAACAATTGGGTCTAAGGCGAGGTCTAAGGATTAGATGAAAGAAAATCAATTAAAAATTAAAAGGTGTTTGATTTCAAAGGGTTAATAGCATAGACACTTAACTAACTTTTAACTCAAAAATGAGCGAAAATGGAGCAGTCCCATTTTTAAAGCAAGGTCCTCAATTATGAATTTTATGCGTTGCTTTAAATTGACCCTGTATTTAAATTTTTATAGAATATATGTAGGTAATTAATTAATTTGCGAGAAAGAATTAACTAGTCCATTTTTTAAACAGTCCCAACATTACAAACACGTAATAATAAGGTGTTTCCGTCCCAGTCTCAAACTTAAGATTATTAAAATTTCAAAAAACCTAAACAATAGATTTTGGCTCTTACTTTTTTACAAACTTTGTAGTTGCGCAGTACCCAAATAACCGCTAACGCCCATCGAGCAGTTCCATTCTCTATAAAGGCACTACTATACAAAATTGTCTATATACCTTCACAAAATTCGTCATCAGCTCTTGGACTGTAACAACAATGTACACATTTTTACATGATAATTGAAAACTCTTCTACATATGTACATATTGTTTAGTACCACCAGAGTTTGCTATAAAAATATAAAGTAGTTTAAGGGTTATCGGTGCGACTGTAGGACCCTATTTAGCATACTTACAAATGACTCTTGAAATCTAAAATGTGAGTACAATTTCTTAGTGTAAAGTGTCGATTTTTATTTAGTAAAAGTTAATTAGAGCTGAAATGTGTCGAGATTGACATTTATTAACAAGCAATAATCTTATTAGTGCTATTTACTCAGTCAGCTAATTTGCATAACATAATAAATTGTCTTCAACATCAGTTAATCTTTCAAGTGACACCTCGCGTGGGTGACTCTTTTTCGACAATCAAATGCAACAACTCTGAAAGACCCTTATATTTATTATTACATAACGCGAACATGAAAATACAATTAATTTTATTAATAGTTATTCATAAACAATAATTGTCTTACTGCACAATAAAAGAATTACATAAGATTTTTTGTGAGTTTATCCTAGTATTGATTTAATTTTATCCAAAAATCTTGTTTTGGCAGCAATTTTTTTTTAATTTAATTTGGTTGAAAAGGAATTTTTGTAGTAAATTAATGAACTCCTTGAAGTTTAAAAAAATCATTAAGGTATTTAACCAGTTTTGGTTTTATTTAATCAAGTGGCGAGTGCAATCGATCACGGAGTGGCAGACATTTCTTGGCTTGACAAGAAAATTGGCAATAATTGCTTAAAATGAGACGTTTTTTCGGCGCAGTTTTCTTTAATTAAATTATATCAATTAAATTTTTTGGTCAGAAAAATGCAGTTTCGAATTTGGGACGCGCATTTTTTTGATCAAAGTCGTGCGTAATAACAAAACACGATCTTTACAATAACCCAAACGATTATAATCATACACCCAACCGACAGCCTTGGAATTTTCTTGTTCGTGACACAGATTTCAACTAAATACTACCAAATATTACCTAGATACGAAAAAATTAGCTATTTTTATACTCAATTATTAAAAATTTATTAAATCAAAAAATATGAAAATTTATAAGAACGTTCTATGGCTCTGAATTTCCATAAGCATCACTTCTATCTTCTATTAGAAAATGCTAAAAATGTTATTAGTGCTTTATAAACATGCGTTTAAAAGCTGTTTTTGTTCTTAATAAAACTTGTGCGAAATTCGTAAATTAAACCTAATTTACTCATAAAGTTTAATGCCCATAAAAACGTTTGAGGGCTTAAGAGGATAGTCCGCCAAATGTTTGAAATGCGTACTCCTCGCTAGTAAAAATTGATTTTTTGGTGTTTGTAATAAAAAATTTAACAAAAACGCTCTTGTATTGCCTTCAAATTGAATTTATTTTTCATATAGAATTTTTGTTGTTTAAGTTTAATAAATTATAGGTGCGTAATTTTTTAAAAAATGCGTTTTTATCATTTTTTCAAAATTACTCCCTTATAACAGACTATATACATCTAAAAAAAATTCTATATGATAAATAAATTCAATTTCAAGGCAAAACAAGAGCGTTTTTGTTAAATTTTTTATTACAAACACCAAAAAATCAATTTTTACTAGCGAGGAGTACGCATTTCAAACATTTGGCGGACTATCCTCTTAAAATCTGAATGAAGGGTTCCTCTTCCCAAAGATATAGAAAAAATAAATAAAGCGTTTTAAATACGCCTGGTAATGCAATTTTAGTACTTGTAACTTTAAAATTTTTTTGTAAAATTCGCATTAAAAAATCATCGAAATAGGGGGTTATCCTCGAATCACATGACTCGATGTCATATACGATTTTTATCATTGTATCCTTGTCATTCAAATGCAAAAAGAAGAGTCTGTCCTTGTCATGTCGTATATGATGTTGTGTCGTGTGATTCGAGAATAACGTACCAGAGCTGTTTTTGTACTTTTAAGTTAAGAAAACTTTAGAGTATCTACGTTGATGAACATATAAAATTTTTCTTAAAATTGAAATACAAAAAATTTCTTGGCTGGAACTTAAGTTCCATGACTTATTTTAAATATGTTTTAATAATTAATAATTGATGTAATGGTGGATGAAGTGGTTTTATGAAGAAACAAATGTGATCTGTTGATGGTTTGAACTCGTATAAATAATGTGCACTGCAATAATTATCTGCTTTTAATCTTCCCGTCCTTCAATTGCTGACCTTCACCCTGTCAGTAAAAAGCTAAAAGCTGCTAGCAGATAATCATTTCCACGTCCTCAAATAATACAAACCAAACATTAAATTTAACTACTCTAATTTCCACATCCAGTAAAGTGGATTAATCGGGATTAAATTGTGTGCGTTTATTTTTGTTAACACAATTAGAATTAAAAAATTGATTGGTTGATCTGAGCACGTAGCCGATTAAAATGCTATGGCGAAGTGCAGTTTCCGATGGCACACGTCACTCCCCCATTGCTGATAAAAATTCACGAGGCACGACAATGCTAATTCCTGCTCCTTATAAATACTCCCGGTGGAATAAATTTACTACCTTTTTCGGACGCTGAATCCAAATCGAATTTTAAACGTATCAAATTAAAAATGCTAACTTTTTTAACACTCATGAAATTTTACCAGCGAATCAACAACAAGCAAAATTCTTTTATTCTGTACGACCAACTATGGAGATTTTTTAAAGCTTGCGCAAGAAGTTTAAGGAATTGTAAGCATGGGAAATATCACCAAATAAAATTTTTAAATAGCTACGATAAATCAGTAATTCAGCTTTAGTAATTCAACGTAACTGTTGTGATGGCCAAAGGTTACGCAGGACACAATGAGGAAAAAACTATGTAAGGGGCAAATACTTCTCTTGGTATAACGGGGACCATGAGAACAACGCCCACGACAGCTATGGTAAAACCCTTTTGGACCTTTCTCCGTAACACTTATCAATAGAAAAGGAGGCAAGGCTGGGAATCCAAAGACTTTAGAAGGAACTTCCGAATTTACGCGAGAAGAAATGAAGTCAAAAAGGAGTCCCGTTCTAGAAATGTGGACATCTCAATGACTCACCGATAAGTCTTTCGAGGTAATTGCAAAATCGAAGAGTATCACTCAGGGTATCCCTTCCGAAAGCTTGACTTAGTATACCAGCAGGTCTAAGAACAATGCGGTACGGAGAGAAACTTAGGATGAGTCGTAGCTTTCCTTTAGGGTTTCAGATTTGGGAAGGGATTCTTTCAGGTGGAGATCCATCCATCTAATACCTCAATGTGCTTGGGAAAATAATAGAAGAGCTTATAATGAGAAGCAGATCTTCATTTTATCAGACAGTCCGCCTGCACTTCTAGCTGTTCAGGTGACGTCAAAACTGGTTTCGTAATGCCCTGGAATCTCGCAACAGAATCAAGCTCTTCTGGGTGCCGGGACACGGGATCTGAAATAATTTTCAAAAAGCCCAGAACCAGCAGTAGGCTTTCGCACTGAAAATATTAGAAACTGGCACAACATTTCAGCACAAAATAACAACAAGGAGCTCTGTAACAACAAATTAGTTGAGAAGTTGTCTTTGAACAGAACACAATCGTCACATGACTGTAAAGCAGCACCTGTGGAAATTACAAAATTTGATAAAGACCTGAGAGCGTTTTCAGCTCCGCCGTGAGAAGACCGTGATGATGACGTAATAACGTAATGAGAAGATCATACGGTAAAATCGGACGCGTAATCAGCGACCGTGATGTTGAGTGTGATGAGGGAATAACGCCAAGGCGGTTGCAGCTTGTTGGCAACAGCGTAAAAATACTAACCAAACCGAAAATATACGAACAAACCAAAACAAACAATATGTTTTTCTGTCTTACGTTACAAGTGCTAGCAAATATGTAAGTACTTAGCAAATTTATCTTATGGTTCTTCGGCAACTCTTCAATTTCATTTCCACAATGAACCTAACAACGACTGACAGTAGAATATCATTTATGAATGTTTTTTGGGGTTGATGTAAGGGTTTTAAATATAATTACATATTCCATCAGCATTCAGCATCTAATTTACAATAGGTGTGTTATATATATGTATATTTTATAAGGTTTACTTATAAGTTATACCTGCGACTTGGAGCAAATTTAGTTTTTGTAAACCATGCGCATTAAAAACAACGCCTTTTCATATTTTTAATTAAAATAAAGAGCTATAAAGGAAATAATAATTTTTTTAATCAAAATTACGAATTTCTATATAGCGAATTTTCTATACAGGGTGTCCCGAAATTAAGCGGCCAAACTTTACGAGGCGATTCTACAACTTATTTTAAGAAAAAAACTTCCTATAAACATGTGTCCGATTTCGCTTCCTAAAAGTGCTACAGCGCTTTAAATATTGTGACTAAAACTAGGTTTTTTGTCATTTATTTGAAAACGGTTTGTAATAAAAATTTGGTGTGAAGACCAATACGTTTAAGATATAATTTCTCAATTTTTTTCAGATTTTTTGAAAGTTTTCAAAAAATTTCAAAAAATTTTAGAGCTTTCAAAAAATCTGAAAAAAATTGAGAAATTATATCTTAAACGTATTAGTCTTCACACCAAATTTCAAATCTTTATTAGAAACCGTTTTCAAATAAATGACAAAAAACCTAGTTTTAGTAACAATAGTTAAAGGGCTGTAGCTCCCTTAGGAAGCGAAATCGGACACATGTTTATAGGATTTTTTTTCTTAAAATTAGTTGTAGAATCGCCTCCTAAAGTTTGGCCGCTTAATTTCGGGACACCCTGTATAACGAATTTTTTTAAGGTTCCCGTGATAAAACGTTATATGGAAGTTCGACTGTATTATTACTGAAATGTTGATGTTGTCAATTTGTAAAGGGTAAAGCAGTAGAAAATGAAAGATAAACAAAATATTTATGTTAGTGGTTTGTCCCAGGATTTATTTTAAATGTTGTAAATTATTACTATTACATATAAAATGTTACAGTTCAATTAATGAATGGGAATCAATCTATCAATCATATTCATCCAAATAAAAATCTGAAGATAAAACAAATGTTGAATGAAAAATTTTAATAATTCAGAGTAATTCACATTTATATGTTAAAATATCTTCGGTGGTGATTCCTTGGATAAAAATAAAAATCCTAAAAACATGAAAATAAAGATGCAAACTAAGGCACCTTGGAAATAGTTAGACTTAAGATAAAGGTAGTTCAGGAATTTTTAGAACACACCTAGAATGTGTACACCAATGTCAGTAAACAATTGCCAAATTTTCAAATTAATAAACATCTTTTATAATAACTTTTATTAACAAAAACAAGCATTTCTTAAGACCGACCCTCTTTGGGTTGAAACAAGTCCCAAATTCTGGGTCCCTGTTTGTAGAAGGTTTATTTTATTTTGTTCCCAATAAGGAATTACTAGCAGAAAGATTTTGCAATAAATGTGAACCCCCCTGTATAATTAATTTATTTTGTAAATTAATCTCTTCTAATTCACCTTGAATTTCCTTAGATTCTTGAAAGAAATTATCCAAATCTGCAAATATAAAACAAACTTGAAAAATTCATATGTAAAACTATCATCACCTACTTAAAACTTTACATAATTGAATACGCTTTCCACCAATAGCAAGGCATAAAGCATCTTCAAATTATTTTTATTGAAATTTAAATTAACACCTTCAGCTCACCGTAAGAAATTTGGTGCTAATCATACCCAGTATGCCCTTTAGGGTATTGCACATTCGGCATGTGCTGATCAATTATCCATAGATTTTAAAAAATGACTCCAGTCATTTTTGCTTATAATGGATTTTAGATTGGTAATTCATCGCAAAACATTGGCATACATACAGTGATTGGTCTAAGGGTGCATTATCTAAGAAAATGACGGGAGTTACTTTTTAAAATCTACGGATGATTGATCAACACATACCAAATGTGCAATACCTAAAGGGCATATTGGGTACGATCAGCACCAAATTTCCTGCGGTGAGCTAATGGTCTATAATCACGCGTTATTAAACCATAAAGATGCTCCACCCGTCTTTAAAAACGGGCTTAGTTATACTCGCCTTAGAACCGTGACGAGGCATCTGCGCATGCGCATAGAGGGTTATGATCGCTCATCACAGTCGCCGAATGAACATTTCGAGATAAACCGTAATTTGCAATTATTTAAACACGCTCTAGACGCCTGTGATTAACTCTGAGGCGTCATGAACGCTCATCACGGCAAACGAATACGAAATATTTTTTAACAACGTCTTTAACGTTACACACATCTCTAAATATTTTCATACGCGCTCTTGTCTGCAGGCTATGCAACAAAGAACTAGACACTGCAATGCATATTATACCGTGCGGACATAAAGTAAATTACGCCCATTTGAAAATCGCATTTATGCAACTTCATTTACACCGGAAGATGGACCTAACTGCTCCAACTTCCTTATTTTACATGATTTTTTTTGCAATTAAGTTAATAACACTAAATTTAAACAAAATTATGTTTAACTATAAGTTCAATAATAATTTTCCTACTTCCGGTGTAAATGAAGTTGCATAAAAAATGCGATTTTCAAGTGGGCGTAATTTCGAAAGTATTAATCGTAGACCACACGATGTTAGGTCAATTTAATGGTATTTTTATGAAGAACACGAAAATGCAAAAATATACTGGGTGTTCCGTTTAAAATAAGAAAGTTGCCATCCACTTCCGGTATAACCGGAAGTTCCACAAAATCAAAAATACCCTTAGTAGAAAGTTTGAAATTGAATTCCTTCGTAGACAAATTTTCAGAATCAAAAACATAACCGTTCAAAAAATGGGGGGGGGGGGTATTTACTTTATGGCCGCACTGTATATAAATGCTTTGAGGCTAAAGATTTTTAGGATGTCAATCACAGGACCAAAAAATGTTTCCTTCACTTACCATACGGGGACCTGTGAAGAATCAACTTGAGTTACGGTAGTTTTAAAAATAGGTATTTTTGTGGAATTAGCGAATAAATGAAAAAATTGTTAAAGTAGTTGAGCAATGATATTTAATAAGGAGGAAATTGGAAGGAGTTAAGTGCACTAATAGATTTCTTATAAAAATAGCCTTCGGTAAGTGACGCCAATTTATTTTTTGCGTCATATTGTAGACTGGCATCGCAATTAAGTCGCGGGTTTAATTTGTAAGCCGGCTTTTAAGTTTTGGAGATTAAGAAAAATTGTTGAAGAAATAAAATGGTGCTACTCGTCGCCTACACGTGGTTTCAAAAAAAGATTTATCGAGTTGTTCGTGAGTAACTGAAGATCGTTTTCCCAGAGCCCAGACAGCATGGCGACATTGCGCACCTATATTATTATAATTTAAATATGTATTATGACATTTTAAGGTTGTCTGAGTACTGCTAATTTATATCCGTTGATATTTATCGATTTTGCCTCGATACGTATCGATTTATTATTTATTAAAAATACTAAACATATGTTAAGTGCGAGTTCAATTTACATAAATTAAGGACACGTCCATTTTGTTTTCAACGCGCTTAAGGTGCGTGAGGAAACACTCAAAGACCTCCCAACACTCAATTATCTTTCAAGGGACTATAAATTTTAGTTGCAACAACAATTATTATAACACCTAATTATATTCCTCATAAAGACAAAGCGTATAAATCTTTAGCCTCCGAGAAAAATTAGTCCCTCCATAATTGGATTTTCTTATTATCTTCTATCATTAGCATCATTAAACCAGATGAAATATTTATATAATCTATAATAACTTACATAAATAATTCAATCTTGATAACCTTCAAGGGTTTTCCTCATAAACATTTTTCAATATTTGGATCTAAAATACAAAAATTCGGCTGAAATTTAGAGAAGACCTATAAGATATGAAAGAACAACACTATGCACAAGTTTTTTATTGTTCTAATTTAAGATTTGATTTGGTTTTTTGAATTTTCCTAAAAAAACTATATTGAAAATCAAAATTAACCGTACAATAATTGACACCTTGTTTGGCGCCTGTAGCAAAGCAAGGAACATTTTTATCTGCGCTATCATGATCACGTGGTGTGACGCAATTCAATGATACCGCTTCAAATGCGAGATTTTCTCAAGAAGCACTCGAAATCAAACAACGTTACTAAATATTGGGACGGATATTATGCAAGTTACCTACTTCAAGTTTCAGTGAATCTTTACCTTTGTTACCTTTGGAACTGTGAATGAAGTCGATAAGTGTAACGATATGGATTTGGAGGTAATTTAAATTTTAATTATCAAATCATTTTAATGGCGCTCATTAATGGTTACGTTGTAAGTTTAGTTTCGGAGAAACAGTACTTTTTTAAAAAATATGTAAGTAAATGGCAATTTGAATAATTTTAAATAAAATTATCTTAAATGTTTAAACCCAAAATCCAAGAATGTTATCTTCATGGTAACACAATATGCTCAACTATTTACTCAGGAATTATTTATAATCTAATTATTTATAGTGTAATAATGTATATCGAGTTGCTGCGGTTTTTATAGGAAACGGATAAGTTAAACTCTGTTTATTTTTGATAAGATTACTTTGTCATCAAATAGACATTTATTTTGTTTGTAATTTGTTGAATTTATATATTTCCAAATTGTTCGCACGCCTTTAACTTGATTTATTATAAATTTGGCAAACGTTGAATAAACCAATCTTAATTTATTCCAAACACTTTTCAAATGGTGAATAACACTTTCGTTTACATTACAAACTCAACAATTTATTATTTCATTAAATTTTTTTTTGTTTCAGGCCAGAGCCCCCGGGGTAGTTGAAGTGCCACTTGGGAGCAGAGGTCCTAGGAGCTTGTACATATCACGTCATGGGGATAGCTTCGGATTTACTTTACGACACTTCATTATTTATCCACCAGAATCACTTGCAGTAAGTTTTTAATCAAAAATAATTTTTACCAATTTTTTTCCTTAAAAATCGGCAAGCTGTAATGTAAAATAAGGTAATTCAGCATAAAGGTTCGTCCATACTATGATGCCGATCGGCCACGCTATAGTAGCACTGTGAACGCAGTTGTCGTCAAAATGAGCGATGACGAAGTGATGTTAGTTGCTGCTGCTGCTTTAGTCGTTGATTCTTGCATTTCTAACCGGAGAAAAACGAAATTTTAGGTCCAACCAACTCTCAGAGCCTGAAGTAAATATAGTACAAGTGATTTTATGATGGACTTAGTTTTGGATGAAAGGGACGAGCTAAATATAGAATACCGGTGCGATGTTGGTTTTAGAAATTTCTTCCGAATGACCAACACGGATTTTGAAATATATTTCCAGAAAATCTTCGCTGTTCGGTTCGGTTTCCTTTGATCTAGACCGCCATCGTACGGGTAGGAATCGGCATGCCGATCGGCCTTTTACCGAAACCGAAGGTCGTGTCCACACTCAATCGGTTTTGCCGATCGCCAGTGCCGATTGTAATGTGGACGCACCTTAATGCAACCCAGCAGTACCATAAAATAGCATAATCCAGAAATAATAAATCAGCATAACGAAATGCAGGAGAACCGTAAATAGCATAATCCAAATCCGTAATTCAGCACAACGAAATTCGGCATAATGTAATTCGGCATAATGCAATGCAGCAGAATTGTTGAATAGCATAAACCAGAAACCGTAATTTAGCATAACGTAATTCGGTATAATGCTGGGTTTACATTGGCAATGATTTGCTGGCGCCAATAGTCTCAGTAAAATTAAAACGTGTAACATTACTGTCGTGCAAGTTAAAACATGCGTGCACTAATCGAAAGTTTTCTACAGCCTTCTGATTTTATTGGCGCCAGGTGGAGAACTAAAATTGCTTGTGTAAACCGTTATGGCTGGGGAATTTTACTTAGTTTATAAAGTGTTTTGGTAGATATTTTATTTTCACTCTGTTTATAGATAATATCTTAGTATCGAATTATTTAATTAAAAAATTAA
This sequence comes from Stenus bimaculatus, assembly GCA_963971135.1. Classification (NCBI taxonomy): domain Eukaryota; kingdom Metazoa; phylum Arthropoda; class Insecta; order Coleoptera; family Staphylinidae; genus Stenus; species Stenus bimaculatus. The sequence goes on along the minus strand of OZ020185.1, from coordinate 17,546,034 downwards.
TAATCTTAAAAAAAAAAAAGATAAAAAATAAAAAAAAATATATATTTTTTTAATATTTGTAAATTAACAGCTAAGTACAGGGTGAGCTAAAATGATTGTGGTCAATTCAAATTTCCCGCCTAAAAATCTGGGGAATCAAAACAAAGTAACTAGACTTCACAAAAGCAGAGGCGTGGGTGTAATTTTTACCGTTGTGTCAAAACTTCAGATTTTTGAATTTTGTTATTGTGCCTTTTATTTCATAAACGTTAGTTTTTATTAAAATTAATTTGCGTAAATCTTTGTTTTGTGTTAGCATCTGCGTCGAAAATGAAGAAAAACATTTGCAATATTTGACATTTGATGCGAAATTTGAGATTTTGGAAAAAAATTGTACCAACCTGCGTATTTGGTTGCCTAGATATCAAACCAAAATCATTTTAGCTCACCCTGTAGAATTTCACTTTTTTATTTTGATCATTTTTGCAACTTTGATCGTATAAAAAAATCAGTTTTTTTTATTTTTTGAAAATTGATATAGGTACCCACCCAATATCTACAAACAGTGTTAGTAATAAAATTTTCATATGTCAAAATTTTTCCTGTCAAAACACTTCATAAACTAACAGTTTTCCGCGTTCCCGGCCCTTATGCCAGTGGTCTGTAAATCATTTGCTGTTCTTTTTAAAAGGATTTTCTTTCTGTTGAGGTGATTTGTTCGTCAAAATGAGAAATAAAAATGAAACTGGCGAGACTTTACTGGTCTGCAGTGTACAGGGTGATGATATAGTTTGGAACCTTATTCATAACTGCCGTATTTAATTGTTTTGAGAAAATCGCTCGGACAGGTCAATTTTAGTTTTTAAAATGCCATCTCTTGATATAAAAAAATATTAATGACGTCACTGGTGCTTTAACAATGACGTCATCAGCGATTTTTTTAAGTGGAAGCCCCCACTTTTTTTACTCATTATCGATAGAAATTCATGTCACTTAAACAATGATATAAGAAACAATTAAATTTTTAAACAACTTTTTGAATAAAAAATCTTTTTAATTCAAAAAAGGACATTTTTATTTTAACGAAAAAGGTTTTATAAAAATAAATTAAAATGAATTTGAAGTTACCAATAATAACAAAAGAAAGTAAATGTTTAAATAACGCGCATTCTAATGCAAATGTAAAATGTTAAATGTATTTAACAAAATTTAATAAATAGTCTTGAAAAACTATTTTTTTGATTGCATTTAAATGTAAGGAAATTTACAAAAAATAAAATTTTAAATTTACCATTTATTGAAATGGGCCAAAATAAATTTTATACAACATTCAAATTTTTCAAATTTAATAGTACAAATTAATTTGAAGTTAATATTAAAAAAAAATTTAAACGAAAATTTGTTTACAAATGCAACAATTTTTTTATATCATCGTTTAAGTGACATAAATGTCTATCAAAAACCAGTGAAAAAAGTGGGGGTTTCCATTTAAAAAAATCGATGATGACGTCATTGCTAAATCACAAGTGACGTCATTAATACACTTACTGGCGTGCAAGAACAACTGGCGTTCAAATTGGCGCACACAAATCATTGCTAATGTAAATCCAGCATAACGATTATTTCTCAAAAAAATATTTTTCTATTTTGAGTCTATAAGAAGGCACTCAAAACATTGCGTTTATAGCTATAAACGAACTGTTGTGAGTGCGTTTATAGCAGAGGAATGTATCTTTTTCGAGTTGGTAGTTGCCAAGCGATTTACAGATTATTTGATGATTTGACACACCTGACATTAGAGTTGCCAACTACCAGAAAATTTACTAAAATTGAAAACTTTAAATAGATAAAAAGACGCAAAATAGAAAAAATAGCATAAAAAATTCGCTCGTATTTTAAAATTGACCCCGTGCTACAATATGCAACTTATGAAACTCGTGTTTTTAATATACTATTTTTGTCTTCTATTATCACTACATACTTGTAAAATACTTTTTAACTTACAACTTATTGAAAAATCATCCAAAAAATGAGTAAAACAGTTGATATGAGAATATTTTGGTAAGTGAAGGATAATAACTAGAAACTTAAAACTTCCTTGATTTGTAGAGATGAAAAAGTACTTCTAGAAGACAAAAACACTCTGAATGGGTCTTTTTAGAAATAATCGAAAAAAAATGAAGATGTTCTTTAACTTTTTTCTTTGATTTCTGTATTAATATTGTTACTACTATTGAAGAGTATAGTTTTAGTTTTGTGGGACCTAAAATGTTGTAATAACTTAATACATACTAAGAATTTTACAATACCGAGATTTTAATGCTGCATGCTTAAAAAAAGAAATTCACTTTGTAACAAACAACATAATTTTGTTTTAAAATCACTCTTAAATCATGTTTTTATTTAGTCTTCAAATTTATCTTTTTGTTTTGGACTTCGAAAATTTCAAAATGCTGTAACTTTTGGAGAAAAAAAGATAGACTTATAACTTTTGTGTTTTTTAGTCTTAGAATTGAATTGCTATATTATGATTCTGCTACACTGCGTTTTATGCCGAATTACGTTAGGCCAATGAAGGTTTTTAGATTATGCTATTTTACGATTCTGCTGCAATGCGCTATGCCGAATTACATTATGCTGAATTAAGAGGATATTGAGTCTACAAAATTATATGGGTTTTCCCTGTTTTTATATTGCAAACTACGCGAATATTTATTGAGCTATATACAAAATAAGAATATCATATGAAAGTGGAACCTCTGCCTAAGACTTGTATGCGATAGGTTTTTAAAATATTATATCCAAAATGGCCAAAAAAATCATTAAAAATACGTAAAATTTGGCCTATTTGAAACTTATTTTTTGGTCTTAATAATTTAATTTTTGAAAAAGTCGTCGTATAGAAGTTTAGCCATGAATGTTATTTAAACTATGTAATTATAAAACTTAATGTTATTTACAAAATATGGTTGTAGTTTGAAATAATTGCAAGGCATATTTCGTAAATTTTGAACGCGCATTTTAACTGTAAAAACATCAAATACCTTCGTAGTCTAGGTGATACAAATTTTAAAATATAACAGAAATGACGATTTTTATTGGTACTCTCAGCCTAATTATGTGGGATGTACTTTGGGTCAAAATTTCTTCCCCAAATTCAAGAAGAAGCTCAAAATATACGTTTACTATCGGAGCGCGGTTCTCCTTAGACTCCCTATCCTCTTGGATTTCGGATTATGCTATTTTAGTGTTCTGCTGCATTGCGTTATGCCAAATTACGTGCATTGAGTTACGGAATTACGGTTTCTGGATTATGCTGTTTTGCGTTATGCTGAATTACGTTATGCTACATTAGGCGTCACCTAAAAATTCACTTAATCTATGAAACTTTATTTCATTTGTGGATGAAAAGGAACTTTTTAACAGTAGACAAAATCAAATTTTTGATAAGAAACGAGTTTAGCCTTGAAATAAAGGTACCCCAGTATAATTTTTATTAAATAAATATTAAGCACCAAAGGAATCTTTTGTAGATAAAACTTGATTTTTTTGTTTGCCACATTTGAATATGGTTTTATATAATTAATGTAATATAAATTATAAGTTTTATTTCTTCCAATTTCCTTATTTAATTAAGGAATTTCTTAAAATAACATCTGACTTAATTTATATTTAATAAAAGTCGCGCACACCTCATTACGCAATTACCACCATAATCCAACAAGCTTGGCAATTAATAACGAGCGTAAATTTAATCTTAAGATATAAGTAGTAAAATAAAGCGTTTAATCTTAATGATTCGCCTCTTTTAAGGAGAGCGACGGAAGGCATGCGGCAGTGGGCGCGTTACTCGCGCCAATGGACACCATCTTCGTAAAAAACGTCGCAGAACTTGGTCCAGCCGAGCGAGCGGGCTTGCAACGAGGCGATAGGATCCTCTACGTTAACGGAGAACCTGTCAGCAACCTCACCTACGGCCAAGTCGTCCAGAAGATACAATCCAGTCCTAAGTACCTCCATCTACTCGTGGTACCCAAAGAAGAAGACGTGCTTCAAAAGGTAAAATAATGCTACCCAAAATACCTTAATTTACAAAAAAAATCTGTTTCAGTACTTTGCAGATACGGCTCACAACCCTCTAAGCAATCAAACGCAATTCGAAGAAAAACGTAAAATTCTAACGAGTCACAGGGGTAGAGGTTTCCACGTAGACGCGAATTCCTGGCGAACCCTACACCAACCCCACTATAATCCTTCAGACTATGGACGCTTGGTGCCCAAAAAATCAACTCCGGTGCAACAACAGAAAAGTGCTGACGATATTTACAGTTCACTAAAAGAGTTCGTAACTAGTCATCAACAAAAAAGTGCTGAAAACATCTATAGCTCCCCTCGTGATACCGTGCGGGGCGAAAGAAAAATCGTCGACATCTACACGGAACCAATTTTAAATGATTCAACGCAGAGACCTCGGGCTCAACCCCAAGTCCCCTTGTGCAGAAAAATGGGACGAAGGGCAAGCGAAGGTAGTAACAGCGAAATTACAGAAAAAGAATATTCAGAATTGACAATGAATAAAAGTGCTTACTCGGCAGATACTTATAACAACAGCCTTGAAATGCCTGTAATAACCTACAATAATACGGCAGGGTGTAGATTGAGCTTAGACGCCGGGAAGAGACGCGAATCTTCCTCCTCACTAACCTCCTCGCTCACCGATGGAAGCAAGGATAGTCTAACTTCCTTCGAATCAACTTCAACCCTTACAGGTCAAGACACTGATGATTCGATAGTTATGACGCGATTACGTAAAAGCTTGCAAGAGAAGGAAGAATTCTTGAGAAGACCAAGTAATCCTCCTGAACACATGTTGATTCAACGCGAATTTTATGGAAGACCCAAACGTTTGGATAAGCCAATTTGGCCTCCTACAGAAATTCCAGAATCACCCGGTAGAATCAATAAACCTACACACCAAAATTTTCAAAGGGTTAAAAATGATATTGAAATTGAACGTGAGATTAGTCAAAATCACGAGAGTCAAACAAAAGGTGGGAAAAAGAATTTTAGTAGTAATTTGTGTAATATTCAAGAAAGTTCTGTTGGGGCGGAAAATGTGCAGACTAATGGGATATTATTAGAGGCTGAAGATAGAAGGTAAATTATTATTTTTAATTAATTGATATTTGATTTAATTTTTTTAGAAATTATCCTCCAAATATTCAGACTGTGCAAAAAAGGGCGCGCCAATTTGAAACGGGAAGACTTATGCCTGAAGATGGTCCTATAGGAAATGACCGTACTAGTTTTTACAAGAGTGAATTAGCACGTTTAAGTGCTAAACGGGCTGTACCTAATGTCGCTGTGCGTACTAGGGAATTTGAAACGCTTTCGAATGAACCACGAAGGGATCCTAGTTCTAGTAGCACCAGCTCAGCAGCTACTCTTCGCAGAAGTTATCGTGATAGTCGATCTTTGGATAGTTCAGGTACATAAAATTTTTCATAAACATCAAATTTTACCAAAAGTCCAAATTTAAAGCACTTTTTGAAGTGGTTTAAAGTACTTTTGTGTTTTTTGAGTGATAAGCGATGATGTGTTATTGATTTGTTTTATTAGGAAGCAATTGTAGTATTAGTAGCACTGCGGCTGAAAATAGTAAGCAGCTTAATGGGAATTTCAGTATTCCCATTGGAAGCACGCTTATTCATTGTCCACCCCCATCGGACTATAAGCCCACTAAAGGTTAGATTTTTCGAAATAACCAGCACGCACTACATATTTTTTTTAATAATTTTCTTTCTGTATACTACTAATTTTTAATTACTAATCAGTTTCATTTAAATTTTCTAGTTATTATTTTTATTCCAAGCTATTGCAATTTTTTAGGGATTTAATTTGCTCTTGTAATCAACCGAAAATTTTTAAACAATTTTTAAAATTTGTTATAACCTTTATAGGCCAGTAAAATTAGACCCTTTGGGTACCGTTGCGCAGTGGGAAGAATCGATTTCGGGATTTTTTTTGTCCTAGATACTTAGTTAGAGATTTTTGACATATAACGTGACCATTTATAAGGCCCTGTGACCACTTCCATCCTTGGAATTAGTAAAATTCGTTTATTAATAACGAAATCTAGTTTGGAAAATATGTTTTTTTTTTATTTTTGCTCCAAGAAATATAGATTCAAAAAGCAAAAAGTTGATTTCATTATCGTTTCCCACTATAAAACCAATTGCATTATGCTCGTTAAAGCCTCCTTTATTATACCTATTAAAAATTAGCACCACAAATGGCCACCATTTTTTGATATTTAATATTTTGTGAGCGCAGCACTTTTTGTATCTAATCCTATTATGTACATATATTAATAATTTGAATTGTATTAAAAATTGGTGTATAAATATTTTAATAAAAGAAAAAACAAAATAGCGTATCCAATATGGCCACAAACAGGCTTTTAGCAAAATAAATACTATTTTTTAATAAAAAACTTGGTCCGACATTTTGTTTTTATAATAAAAATATGAAATTTCATATTAGCGACCTTCAAAAACCGGTCATATGGGATTTTGTTTTTTATGGAAAAATGTCAAATTCGAAATCACCGACTTCGAAAATATCCATAAACTAATTTGCATTAATATTGAATACAGGAAGTCCACGTGTTCAGACTTTTTTTCCACTGTGCGTTAGTGGAATTAAATGTTGGAAAGCAGAAAATCTTTTTGATCGCTTAATTTTACTTCAAATTAAAGTATTTTAGGTTTACACGGTCCCCAGCGAGCTTACGCGAGGGCATCAAAAAATACGAATTTACGCTTATAATGTCAAAACGGTGGATCCCAAAGAAAACTGTAATAACAAGAATTAAAGAGCAAATTCTACATAAGTTTGAGTGTTAAAACTGTACATAAGTACAGAGGTATGGTCAAAATCGACGGTCGGAAAACGACAATTTTTACTATTTTTCCAAATGGATTCAATATAGTGACTTTTAAACGTCTATAACCACGGGGTAGAAACTTCATATGTATACTTTCCTATAATTTGCGTCTATAATATTGCTCTTTCGAAACCGCTAGCGGTGTTGAAATGGGACATAGCGCGTTCGTTATAGCACCCGCTTTGTTGTAATGATTATCGCATATAATTTTCAAGATTTAAGCAGTTGCTATGTTTTTAAGTATCCTAAATTTTTGGTAGGATACAGAATAATTTTTCAAATAAAATACACTTAAACTTTGTGAAGATCTGTCAAGATTTATCAAAAATTTAAGGACTTACTTTAAGAAATACAGGGTGATTCAAAACCATTCGGCATGCTTTTAAAGACAGATTCCTCTTATAAAAATAAGAAGAAAAGTTTATATAAACATATGTCTGATCTCGCTTCATAAGAGAGCAACAGCCTTTTAAAAGTGGTGTCGTTAAGTAAAGGTTTTTTTTCTGTTTATTTCAAAACAAATTGAAGTACAAATTAACAGATTTGATATTTGGTATAAATCATAATGCAGTTAGGAGACGTTTTCGTGATTTTTTCAATTTCTTATACAGTTTTGGGCAACAATACAATAAAATATTTCATGGCTAACATGATTTTTTTTAATTTAAATTTTGTCGACCATCAATAAAATAATAAAATGCATTTTCATCGAAAACTGCGCATTCTACCGACTTTAAATAAGAGTATCTTTTTGGTTAAGAATTAAAAGGGGAACATTAATTTATAAAAGAAATCTTGAATTTTTACCTCAGCTCTCCTTAAATCTATCCTTTTAAAACAAGCAAAAATTTTCAAAAAATTCAAGAAAACGTATTCTAACTGTATTATGATTCATACAACATGTCAAAACTCTACTTCAATTTGTTTTGAAATAAACGAACAAAAACTTACTAATTGACCACTCCTTTAAAAGACTGTAGCTTCCTTATGAAGCGAGATCGGACATATGTTTATATGAAATTTTCTTTTTATTTTCATGTGAGTAAACTGCCCTTAAGAGGATGCGGAATAATTTTGCATCACCCTGTTTATTTTTTTATAATTTTCAACTTTATTTAAAATGGCGCAAATTATAAAAAATAGTATTAGCAACTCGTTTAAAAGTCAATAATATTGCACGAGTCCATTAAAAACTCGCCGCTATGCGGCTCGTTTCTTAAACTTGGACGCGTGCAATTAAACTTGACGAATCTCGTTTCTTAATATACTATTTCTACACTGCTTAGTTTTTTAGATATTTATTTTTCTCACGTTAAATGATTCACCCAGTAGATTATACAGGGTGCCCTAAAAGGTATGTACAAAATGATACCACATACTCCTAAACGTTTATAATTGGACTGTTTAACTACAAATAAAGTTTTATGCTCTGTACAGCCATTAAAACGTTACAAGACATTTTGTATATCGACGATTAAGATCATAGATCAAGATAATAGTAAGCTATTCACCAATTACGTCTAAATGTAAAAACATATTATCATATAAACCTTTTTTCATTACAAATTCACATACCAAATTTGACCCCGATCGATCAAACCGACTGTTAGTAGTTTAAAAAAATCTAAATATTTTCGAGAACTTTGATGGTCTATAGTCTATAGCACCTTAAAGAAGCATATTTGGATATAGATAAGTTTGGTTAAATCATCTTATTTCGATCTCGGGAGAATGTGCCATTTTGTATAGAACTTTTAAGGACACCCTGTATCCTGTATAGAAGAAAATAAAAAAGAACGACAGTTTACATTAGCTGTAATTATCAAGGATTTCAAAGGCCACGTCCCAACTTTTAAAACACTAGTAGCTTGTAAATAATAAAAAAGTATGGTGACGAGTGATTGACGAAGTAAGTAAGATCAGGATACTTATATGTTTCCGAAATACTGGATAGCAATACTGGAAAGCAACCCACCAGAAGAACGCCTTCGAGTGAAGGAATCTGCAGCAGCTATTTTTTCTCAACTACTGCCAGATTCCTTCATTCCTATTCTTGACATTTTTCTGGGTATAAAATAAAAATTCAAAAAATTAAGTAAAAAAATGATGTTAGTTAGTTGTGCCAATTTTGAACATTTTCTTTAAAAGTCACCCACACAGTGTACTTTTTAAATAAAGACATTTATAAACAAAATATTTTACAGTCGAACTTGGTTATTACGAGCACGGATATCACGTAAATAACGAGCAAATCCAGAGATATGTTTTGGTTTCAATGTATTTCAATTCAAAAAATCATGGTTATTACGAATCTTTTTACGGTTATATTTTCCATTTTAAAGTTTATATGTATAGCCACCCGTGGAATTCATATTTTCCAATATAAAAGCAAATAATAGTAAAAGTTTGATTTATAATAATAATAATGTCTTTATTAACGATCATCATTTTACAAAATTACAATAAAAATTAAAAGTTAAAGTAACTATGATATTAAAGATTATTGAGGATAATGGTGGTGTACAAAAAAATAGGATGTAGGTGTTTTGTTAAAAAATTGAAAAAATGGATAAACTTTAACCTCCCGTATTTCGAAAATTTAACTTTTTACAAAATAAATGTATTCTTATTTTAAAATTAGTCAAAAAATCAATTCGCGTTGTTACCGACTCTTGGTTGGAAACACCCTGTATATTTCGAATTAGATCGGTTATGACTTATGACGACACAAATTCGAGGTCCCTTAATGTTCGTTATAACCGAGTTCCGAGCTCGACTGTATTTTATTGAGGTTTATTGTACCAACACCTTGTATATTATGTACAATATGTATACTTGACCGAAACTGAAATAGTAGATACAACTTTTTTCATTTACATCAACCGTTTCGACCAGTATGAAAGGCACTAGATTGGATTTGTTGGTAAATATGATAAAAATGGCTTTCCGACCGTCGATTTCGACCATATCACTGTAAATAATCTAAAGTGTTCGGTCCGCATTTCACACAGAATTTAATGCTCTGGAATTCTTGTAATATAGTCGATTTCATTAATAGATCACCTTTTCAGCGGGAATTCCGACACAAATATAGGCAGTTCTCAGTTCTTCATGTAACACTAAAACGTCTGGTTATAGTATAAGTAAATATAGAACTGCCCATATTTGAGTCAGAATTCCTCCTGAAAAGGTGTTGTATTATTAAAATGAACTGTATCAAAGTTTTCTTTAGGATCTATCGTTTTGGAGTTATAAGCGAAAAACTGAAAAAAAAAATCAGAAAATTTCGAGTTTTTTTTTTGCCTCACGTAAGCTCGCGTTGAGGACCGTGCAAAACTAGGATACTTTAGTTTGACCTGATTAAAACGATTTCCTTCTTGCCCACATTTATTTCCACTAGCGGACCCTATTTTACTGGGCTATTAATGGAGTAAACTCCAAAAATTATACTCGCATTAACAGTTTTTTTTTTTTAATATTTAACTAAATATTTTAGAAATTTTATGATTTTCACAATTTTTAACTAATCTAATTTTTGTAGGTAGACGTTGGAATATTGTAAATAGAAAATCATATATTTTTTATCCAATTCCAAGTAGGGAGGGTAAATTTACCATTTTTTTAAGTTTTTACCGAATTCACCTTTAAGTTTAAAAAAGAAATGGTAAAAAAATCAAAATAATTTAAATATGACAAAGTTTTAGTTGCCTAATTCGGGTTCTAGGGCTGTTTAGTCTTTACGTAAGGCAGACTTGATAAGCCACTAGCTTTTTGTATTAAATTACATAACCTACTTGGATTTGTTTGAACTTTTTTCATATATTTTTTTAAAATACGAATTTTTTAGATATTGGAAGCGATGACAATCTGCAGAATAAAATGCGCGTCCGCTCGAATTCGGCAGGATCTTGGGTTGCAGCAGTTCATTCGGAAAGTTCTGGAAAAGTTATTGATTACACCAAGTCTAATGGTACCACCACAACAGGTATTATAAAAACTTAAATTTAATTTTTTTTAATTACCAGCTTCCTGGAACTTAATATCTTTTTTGGTAAAAACTATATGTTAAAGCTTTATTTTTTCTAACATTTTAAGAGTTCATCGTTTAAATTTGACCAAATAATTAGATCACTCATAAAAATTCAGATTTTTTGTCACTTCTTGAAATTTCATCCGCAAGAATCATCAAAAATAATAATTAAAACTCACCGACTGACTTCTTGCTCCATAAAATTTTGAGTATTAAAGGTTGTAATTAAAAATAACAAAACTAAGGTTCACTTTATCCCGCTTATCACACAACGAATCCAGCCTATTTTTTATTTCAAGGTCCACAAAGTCTGGAAGTTTGTCCTGAAACTGGGATGAGCTCCCGGAGCACTTCTCCCTTGATTCCCCTTTCCGTAGCGCAACTACAGGCGACTCCTAGCGTCTCAGTGACGCCTCCTGAACATTCCTTGCCCAAACAACAGGCCGTCGCCATAAGGCCAACCCAGCTGGACCTGGGGGCCCCGAAACGACCCTCACGCCATGTACGACCGACCTCACCCGCGCCTGAACCCAGCAATATTCACAAAGGTAGTTGCAGTTAATTGTTGGCCACTAATTAAAACAAAAATTTCCAAAAATTGAATGCAAGAATTTTTTTCATTTTTGTACTAACTAATAATTTTTAAAGGTTATAGGTGTTTTTTATTGTTTTATCTAATTTATTAAAAATTTGGTATTTGGGCCTTCAACTAACTGAAACTAATTTGCTTGGGCGTTTTTTATTTTTGATGATTTTTTAATTTAAAATTACTAATTACTATAATATCTTACAGTTTGTGATGATAAACCTTTGGTGGTGCGACGGACTAAAAATACTAACTTATGTAAGTATTTTTTATCAATAATTTTAAGCGAACTTTAAGTACAGAAATTATTTTTTGTACTTAATGTTTTTGTTAAAAAATGCTTGAGGAGTAAATTAATTCTCGATTAATCAAAATTTTAGCCGAAGAAGATCGAATTATGCGACGAGAATCTTACCTTAAAGCTACTGATGGTGGTAGAATGCACTTTGAAGGTGGTGATATTAGTGATGGTGATTTATCACCAAGAGCTTTACGAAGGTAAGTAACATTTTCTGCAAAATATTTCTTTTTAATAACTAAACCTCACGAATTACTTCTCTTTTTTTAATTATTAGTAGTATTTTCATAGTTAATTAGTTGTGATTGTAATTAGTAATTAATAATTACAATTGGTTTGATGATTACAGTTTAGATTTGTAGAGTTTGGGTATAAAGGTTAATTATAAATTAAAATGATTAGAACTGGAAGGTTTAAAAAGTGTATTTATCAGGATTTTTTGAGAAGTTAAGAGCAATAAACCCGGTGCATTTTAAGACGTTTGCTTGGGTAGTCCTGGACGCGTTATTTTTTAATATTTCCTCATTTTCTTTTTTTTTAATAAACTACATTCATTAACCTTTCGAACGGGCATTTCACTCCATTTTTAAATAATATTAAAATTATGTTAGATATATTTCATTAAAAAGTGTTAATTTTACACATATCAAAAAGGAGTCTGTCCGTTCGAAAGGTTGATGAATGTACTTTATTATTAAAAAATAAAATCAAAAAATATTAAAAAATAACGCGTCCAGGACTACCCAAGCAAACTAAGTTTTTCTCTTGGCTGGGAGCTATACATTGTGGGCCTTTTAACTTGAGACAAATAACTAATTTAAAAACTAAAAGGTTTGGAAAAAAAACTTTCAAATAAAAGTTTGGTTTAAAGGGAAAAAACGATGGTGCTAGTTATTTTTTGTGTTATTTCAATGTAAGCCAACTTTTTTAAATGAAAACCTATAATTTTTTTAGCAATTTTAAAATTTACTCAAAAAAAAAACAAATAACTTTTACATAAATTATTTTTTTATTTGACACATTTTAAATTTCAAAAAAAAAATTTTAATTTACTTGACGAAAAAATTAGTATGTTTTTTATTTTCCCCTATTTAAACCTAACAATTTTTATTTGACATATTTTTTTCTAACCTTTTTAGTTTGTTTGATATTTATTTCTCTCAAGTTAAATGCTCCACCCTGTATATGAGCGCTCCTGCAAAAAGTTTTAAAAGTTTTCTAAAAAATCAACGTTTTAAACATTTGACGCTTACCCCCAGTATTATAAACAGACATTTAATTTTAAATGATGTTTAATTTGACATATATAGTCTATTTTGCTGCTAAATGTCATTTAAACTATATTAAAACTTCATAAAAATACTATACAGGATGTCCCGTTCGTGGTTCACCGAACGTCAAGGTTAGAAAGCAGAGCAAATTTTATCAACAAAAAAACCAAAAAAAGTAGGGGTCTATCGTTTATGGTTTGAAAGTTACAAGGGTTTGAATTTGGCATCGCCCGTTTTTGCCAGAAATCAGTAAATGATCAATAGTTGCTTAATAATCAATTTTTATAAGCAAAAGTTAAATTTTGATGGCTTTTGATGTTTCAACTGTTGTTGTATTATTAAATAATAACAAAAATGAAAGCGCACCTCAATTGTAACTAACTAGAATCAATTCTCATAGGAGCAAGTTTAGAAGGTTCTAGTGAGTGCATAAAAGAGTTAGGGTTTCAAAATTTTTCATAATTTCTAGATAATTTAACGAATTATTAGAAAATTAAAAAAACACTTCCTTAATATCATATCTTGGAGAAAATCTTCAAAAACTGCTAAAAAAACAATTTTTTCTGGATTTTTTTTTCTTTTCGATATTTTTTAATACTTGATAAACGATTTGTGTTTTATCATTGTTACCAATGGAAAGAGGATACTTTCAGCTTTAAAATTATATTTTTTAAAATCTTTTTACTAAGTTTTTAAGCAGCTATTGATCATTTGCTGATTTCTGGCAAAAACGGGCGATGCCAAATTCAAACCCCTGTAACTTTGAAACCATAAAAGATAGACTCCTACTTTTTTGGTTTTTTCTTGATAAAATTTGCTCTACTTTCTAACCTTGACGTTTGGTGAACCACGAACGGGACACCCTGTATATGTCAAATTAAACCTCATTTAAAATAAAATGTCTGTTTATAATACTGGGGGTTATAATTTTAATTTAATTAATCTCGATGCTCAAAAATTGAGTTTTTATAATGTACTGTTTGAAATTCTAAAATTGTGAGTGCATATATTGTGTAATCTAGCGCCCACAGAAGGTGGCGTCCTCCTTTATTTCCTGGTGACATTCAGCAACTGCGTAAGCTCTTTGAAGACACCGCCTCTTCTTTGGGGTGAGCGACTACCAACACGCCTTAGCAATTAATCAACACGATTGCACCACGCTAAAATAACACAATCAAATAACATCATCAATTTTATGCATCTTATTTTTTGTTACTAATTTTTTATATTTTTATCAGAATTCTATTTTTTATTATATTTTGTTCGTTTTTGACGTATGAAACGCCAATTTGGTATCTTTACGGTAGCAAAACGCGTTATTAAGGGCGCGTTCCACTAATGAACACTAAAGCCCACGACCGCAAAATTTTCCCGTTCCACTAGCTCAAAACTTCACCATTCAACAAACGACCACAGAAACCCACGAATAAATACGGTCGTTGTGAGCTTCTTGCGGTCGCCATCGATGACGTTTTTATGCACGAAAGGAACAACCACGGTCTTATGTGGATCGACTTTGCGGTCGTCGTGGGCATTGCGAGTCTTTAGTGGAACGCGCCCTTAGGGCGAATTTTAATTTTGCGAAAGATTCTAAAATAGCAAATTCAATCTTGAACTCTTTGGATCTACTTTTATATTTTATAAATTAGTGTTTAATGGTGCAATTGCGTGCAAATTTGTAGGCCCTTACTGAAAATGTCTGTATAGGCGACGAGCGTATATTGCGAACAGCGCCCCCTGGCGGCGTTTCGGTGCAAAAAATACAGGGTATCAAAATAAATCTTTTTTGTAAAGTGCGGTTAAATTTTTGTGTTTCTTGTATTTAAAGTTAATTCGTTTTGTTAAGGAAGTATATTGTTGGAGCTACATGGAGAAAATGATGTATTTTGAATTTTCCCCAATATTTTTGACCATAAATAGTGAACATTTTTGTGCTCACAATTATTGAGTTTAAAAGAAACGAAAAAGACAGCATAACAAATTAAAACTAAGGTTGCTTGTGTAGGAATAAGACTGCAAAAGGTGGCCAAATAAAATATAGGGAAGGAAAATTTCAAAAAATGTTTCATTTAAAAAATAATAAGTAACTTTAGTTTATCCAAGGAAGCAGAACTACCATCGTGTTTCAACAAATGCTTAAAATCAGTCTTTTAAAACCGGACAAGCTCAAACATGACCTTAGCAATTTTTACATTGATATTTTCACCGTTTTTAATTTTTTGATTTTTTTGCTGTGTATTTCATTCTTTTGGGATTTCAACTCATTAGTTAGTTTCATTAAACTTACAGTGAAACAGAAGCAGTAGAAAGAAGTTTTATTTAAAGCAGTTATTATACCACCAATCAATCCAAAAATATAGTTTTAAATGAAGTTTCAACAAAATAAACACACTACAAATTACATCGTGTTTCTTTGGTTCACATACTCCACATGAGGCCTAGAATAAATAATACAATAACAATTTCAAATATACCACTAATATCATAGTAAATCTTATGGTTAAGACTTTCTTATATCGCTTTTAGTCTGCGCTTTGCGCCTTTTTACCTCATAAGATTCTTAAGGAAATTTATAAAAATTTATATCTCTGTTTGTGTTGAAATAGTTTTTTTGGCATCCAACAACAGAACAAGAAGTATGAGATGCTCTCGTATTGTTATTTGTTATTGTAAGAAGAATTTTGAATAAATACACAAAACTTTAAATTCAAATATTTGACATTCCCTGTATATTTTGCCAATTACTGCCACAGGGGGCGCTACAGTAAAATTCGCTCGTCGCCTATGGTAACCATTGAAACCGTCCATTACAGACCGTAGAACAAACATTACAGATTTTTCCTGTAAGGAGTTACAGATTTGCACGGAATTGCACCATTAAATTGTAAAATAATAAAAGATTTTATAATGTAATGAACAGACCTTTTATGAAATGATTAATAATGTAAATACAAAAATTGTGGGAAGGTAAGTTTAGTTGCCTACTGAAGATTCATATTTTAATAGTAATTTATGTTCGTTTATTGCATTTATTGTGTACATGGTGTTCTGTTTATGGTAGATAAAACTTCAGGCTTAGAAAGTAGACCAAATTTTACCGTCCATCATTTATAGTTTTTTGTATTTGGTCACACATCAGTACAACAAGTAACAAGTAGAGCCCATAAATATTTTGGTACCTCAAGTAGTTTTCAAGAAATTCAGTTTTTTTTTTTGAAAAATTAATAATTTTTTAATTAAATTTTGGTTTGAACGTCACATTTTTGGTCATGACCATAACTCTAGAAAAGTGATATCGACATGTTTTTTGTTGATGGATTAAACAGGCTTTTCATGAAGTATATTAATATCCCTTGATGTATAAAATACCATGAAAATCTTGCAAAAATTTCACCATTTTATAAAATCCATATTTTAAAATTTAAATTTTTCAAAAAACTAAATTTTTTTTTGCATTTTGTACCTAGGTATATTTAAAAAAAAATAGGTAAAAATCTAACGATTGGTTTTTCCACAAAAAATTTTCAAAGTTTTTGTGGAAATTGCGGCACAAATCCGGCCCTAGAAATATAATTTAGGTTCACCTGATAGAGTAAGGAATTTTACAAATATTAAAATTTTGGTACCTTAAGAGCATTCCTTTCGTAACATTGTATAGGCTATTTTGAGGTTTACTAGACTAACTCTACAGCCCTTATAAATTATTATTTTAAAATAATTCTTTCAGATTTTAAAAATGCGATAATTAATCTACAAAACGTCGCAAAGCTTTTTTTTTAAATAACTTGTTTACAAATGGCGTTTTTATGCAATTTTTATTGGAATATTGTAGCGGAACTATTTGAGATATTGAAAATCGGGTTGTGCCGGTTTGTAGAACATACATTTATCTACATTTCAGTATTTTTTCATGACAATTGATCAAATAATAAAAGTGCTGCATGTAGTCCAGTATTTGTCGTTTTGCACATAAAATTTTGTTTATTGGATTTTATTCAGTTTGTGGACGGTGGAAAGGGACGCCAAGATATGCATTGTTTTTAAAAATGTTTGTATTATTATAGGGTACTAGTTCTAAAAGAATATAACTTATTTTGAGGCAGACGATTTTGAACACGCGGTTTAGGAAATAATGCTCTTAAGTAGTTTTTCTGAAAAATCAACAATTTTTAACGAAATTTTGGTTCGTAGCTTACATTTTTGGTTATAACTCAAAAACGAAAAGTGAAATCAACATGATTTTTTTTCGAGAATTTGATATTTGATTTTTATACCATTGGATAGAGAAAAAAAATACAATTTAAATGATGTAACAAACATTGTTCTTTTACTTTAATTTAAAAAAAAATTGTTAAAAATATTAAATTTATATTTACAAAATCAAGTTGGCATAAAATAACTAAAGAATAATTTTATTATTTTACTCAAAAATAAACAGATGTTTAATATTTTAATTTATTTTTTTATTTTTTTTAATATTTAATATTTTTTAAATTTTTTTTAATCGAAGTAAAAGAATAATGTGTGTTACATCATTTAAATTATATTTTTTTTCTCTATCCAATGGTATAAAAATCAAATATCGCGCCCATAATAAAATCAAAAGTTAGTTTAAAATAAATGAAATCTAGTTAACCTAAAATTTTCTTCTTAAGGCCAATCGGTAGAGAATGTCAAATTATGTAAAACTGTCAAATTGCAATCGAAAAAATTGAGCGATTACAAAAATATGGAAGGAAAACGAAAATACGATATTTCAGATTTTTCATGATATTTCAGGACTAGAGCAAGATATCTCGGATTTCTAAATAGATTCTAAAGGAGTTTGAAAAGTGGCAACTTTTTTCCAATTTAAGCAACTTTGTAACTCTTTAGGTTTACAAGATCCCAATGGTGTGCACCGTAAGAGTGACCACCGTGTATATTAATATTCGTTGATGCACCAAATACCATAAAAATCTTGCGAAAATTTCAAAAAT
Organism: Stenus bimaculatus; assembly: GCA_963971135.1. Lineage (NCBI taxonomy): Eukaryota > Metazoa > Arthropoda > Insecta > Coleoptera > Staphylinidae > Stenus > Stenus bimaculatus. The sequence continues at coordinate 17,527,945 of OZ020185.1, read as the reverse complement.
TAATAAAAAGCATTTTTTTAAATTCAATTAAATTCATTTTTTTTTAACTAAAAAGTTTTCAACGAAATTTGTTGTGCCTTCTAACTTTCAAATTTTATTTACCACGAACAGACACCAATACTGGCTGCTTGCTATAAATTTAATTTAAGTTTAAAATGCATGATGTTCTAATTTTTACCGCATTTTTTTTTAAATTGGCTGTAATTAAATTAAAACCCTCTAATACAATGTAACATAAAATTAAAATCAGACAAATTAAGATAAACGAGATTAATTTTGTAGACAGAATATTAGGCTCATTATATAGTCGTTAAGTAAAAGTAAAATGTTTAAAAAACGTGCCTGGTTGGGGTGTCATAGGCATTAAAAGGGCGCTTTAAATTACCCGATTTAAAGGTCCAAGGTGTAGAAACTTAGAAAACAGATAGAGCCTTGTGGTAGGGTATTTTAAAGATATGCATTTTATTCTTAGCTCACTTATAAAACCGTATTCGGAGATGTTCCAACTTTAGTGATTTTTGTTGTAAAATGTTAAGTGGAAAATGTTGGTGTACCTCGCCATCAAATTTATGTAAGAATTATAATTTTGTGGGATAAATTAAATTTACTATTTGTTTTAAATTGAATTTAGTGGCGATGTTGGGTAATTTAGTAGCAACAAGATCGATTCTAAGAAGAGCGCTTCAGGTGCTTCACGGTGAAATCGGATAAGAGTACTTTTTGTCTCTGGTTTGCTTTGCAAAGCGAAGAGTCGAGGGAAAGTGAGAACAATGCATAATGATTTGCATTGCTAACATAATTACGCCTTCTGTCTTTATAAACAATAACACGGGTTTCCTTTTATTAACCCAAGACACTACATGATCGTGATTAGCTGCGCTTTTCCTGCCTCATACAATTACTTTCCTTTTTCTAACATCAGTTTTAACATCATTTCAATCTAGACTTTCATAATTCATACCTAATTACTTTAAGAAAAACAACATTATTTTTACATCATTATTATTTAATGCAGCTTCAATCATTTTATTATTTTACCCAAAAAAAAAATCGTCACGACGAAAACTCTTTTCGATTATCAATTTTTTTAATATTTTTTTCTTGTTATTTTAGTGGGAGTATTAGTGGAGGTTCAAGCAGTAGCATTTCTTTGGAAAGGGAGAAAATTGGCGACAGCCCCAACGAAAAAGAGAAGCCCCACTTCATGCGCGAAGGGCCTTTACATTGTAAAATAACCGAAATCGATGGAAAAGTAATTTAAGCTTAAAAAATTTTTTATTAAACTTAAATTGAGCCATCCATTTTTTTCCAGAGATCAGCCGATCGTTCGTGGAAACAAGTGTGGGCAGTACTGAACGGGCCTAAATTATTCCTATACAAAGACAGACATCACCAAGTAAGTATTTTTTTATTTTCGTTTGATTATTTTAAATTTGCTAATAGGGTGTTATTTACACAAAAAAAATCATTGTTTTTCGAGGAATAATTAGGTAATAGAGGAAGAAAGAAATAAAAATTAATGAAGTTATTTTAGTAATAATTCATGGTTAACTAAAAATAAATCTTAGCCGAAGTAATAAATCCCATTTATTTTGCTAATTAAAATTTTTTTACGCTTTAGTAGAAACGAAAGTCTAAAAAAATCTAAATTAAGAAAAATGAAGGCCGCGATTTAATAATTTTAATTAAAAATAATAAAACAATTGTTACAACTGCTTTAATATTTTAGTATTTTTAGTAAGATCGTAAATTCGTTAAGCAAACAAGTTAAAACGATGATTATCTCATGTGTTAAAGCTTGAAGCTTTAAAAGTCGCCCGAAATTACAGCAGCTCGTCATTTTCGCAATTAATTTTTTATTTTGTTTATTTTACGCGCGGCATATTTGCCTTGAGACAATGTGAAACAATGTGCTTCCGCCAGCTCGTCATGTCGCTAAATAAATAATTTAAAGAAGTAATTAATCCATCAAATTTCCTCACAATTATTTAATTTCGCAATTTTATTACTTGTGAAAATAGGCAAAAATTGTAGAAAATCTTATGTTCAAAAGTTGTCCATTTTATAAATATTTTCTTGTGTTTAAGTCGGCTGATTGTCGATTCCTCCCCATTTACAACTCCCGTTGTAAATATATTATAACTACCCCAATTCCTTGATTTTTTCCTGCCAAGGTCTTAGCAGGTATACATTAGGCATATCCTTTTGATTTAGTCAATAAGGATCAATTTCGCTTTAGAGTTGGGAGGAATCCATCTATGAATTGGAGGAATCAATTTAAAGGACTAATTTTAAGTTAATTACCTGGAAGAAACGTAACGTAGCCTTTAAGTCGATACTGAAATAATTAAAATGATTAATGCATTAAAACACTTCATTTATTTACTTGTTTTAGAACAAGCAGTTTAAAAATGTATAAATATCTTATATAAAAGGACGTAATAGTAATTATTTCTTTAGCTTTGACATTATTACGTCTTAAACCTGCATTAATTATCGATTTCATTTATGCTTTTTTAAAGTGTAATTAATAAAAAATCGTAAGTAATATTTTTGTAATTAATTCACTAAATTACGATGATGTTTTTTGGAGGGAAGGTAAATAAGGTCAATGCCAAAGAAGGCTTACGCACAAAAAAACGCTACATTTAAATGAAAATGAACTCGCATCGGCATTTTATGTCCTGTGCGCACTTTGTACTTGAGTCCGAAAAAGGAATTTGTCGGTCCCGCAAATTTACTACTTTCATTTTTTTGTAATTGCATAGGAAAATTTATTACGGCCCCTCCTGACAGTTTTTAAGACAACTTTTTGATAACAACGCTTTTAATGAGAATTGCTTGAAGGATACTTGACAGTTTATGACAAAAATATCAGAAGAAGGCTGACTTGCACCACTGTTTAAACCTTAATTGGTAATATTTTTATAAAATTACTTAACAATGTTCAGTAGGAAATCGTTTTTTACACCTCTTACTTAAGCAATAAAAACATTTTCAATATTTTAGCTTCTATTATAGATTAATTTAGGTTATATCTGCTCTAATTACTTAAATCACTTTTTAAGTATTTAAGTTTTGATATTAAACTAAAATATTATTGAGTATCTTGATGATTTAAGTGTTACAAGTTGTTTAAAGTAGATTAGGTTGACAAGTATTGGATTTTTTGTGATGAACCTATTTGGGTTAGTAATGTTGGATAATAATGCAGTAGCAAGTAAGATTTAAGTGCAAAACATCTGGTAATGAGCGTTGCACGTAGCTATGACTCAAAATAACATAAGGGAAAGTAGAATTAAGCTAATTAGCAATCGCATTCTTAATTAGGTGCATCAGACACGCGCCACAACAAAAGTAAGCTCATCTGTTGCCAAATTGTTTCGGTAGACTTAACAAGCGATTGTGTAATCGTTCTACTCTTCTTCACCTCCCTAATCCAATTTCTTGCAAAAGTTTTGCTGAAACGCTAAGTCGTTACCGTTGAGTCTTCAAGCAACCATGCGCAGCACTCCAATTTTCAATGCAAAAGCTGTTCGGTCGTTCTTAAGATGTACACGCGTGGGCAATCGCATTGATTCTCAATACTTGCAAGTCTAGTTCGACCTGTTATAATTTCGCTAGTTTACAGTTTATATTTAGACTCGCTTTTCTTGAATGAAGTGAACTCTCATGGAGACCAAACGCCGTACGCAAGCTTTGATTAATAAAAACTTGATTTCTCGGTGGTGATTTTGGTGTGAGTGTTCAAAATGTTGGAGCAAAATTCTCTAGGAGTCCACCACAGGGGACGTTCAGGAACTATTTCGTGCATACCCCAATTTCATCTACATTTTCCTAATCATGGGATTTTTCCCAAAAAGTTAAGGAGATGGGGATCAACAGGATCATGGGTAAATTCAATTTTATCATCACTAAACCACTTAATTATCAGTATTTTTGAGCACCACAACTAATCGAAAATTTGATATTAGGCAATTTTTTGATATTTATATTATTTTTTCGGGTGTTGGTTCTAAACCATTTTTTTTGGTTAACTCCTCCCAGAATTGTCACAATTTAATTCAAAAAGCCACACCTTTCTTCATTCCTACTTCGATTGATTAAACCTTAATTCAGTTTAAACTTCATGTTTAATATTACGAGTGGGCAAATTTATGTCGAATATTTTTCACTGCCATTACCACTCATGTCATTTGAGGTTAAGTTTTAATTTTTAACCCCAAATGACATGATGTAGGAAAAATATTCGACTTATAATTTGAACAAGAGGGTATATTTAAGGGACTATTTAACGAACATTTTCCATTTTTTATGCTAAATTTGACAGCCAACTTCAAACTTTTTGAAATTTGACATTAACGTCATAAAATAATCGCTGATATTTTTGACGTTTTACTTGTCACAAAAAAGAATCACTTGTGAGTTGAATAGTCACTTATATTTTTGACGTTTTACTTGTCACAAAAAGTAGTCACTTGTGAGTTGAATAGTCATATGTAATATTACGAGGGGTCAAATTTAAATCCAAAATTTTTGCTGCCATTACCACGAATGTCATTTGGGGTTAACTTTTAATTCCCCGACTACGTAGCAGGAGGGGAATTTTTAACCCCAAATGACACGAGTGGTAATGTATGAAAAATATTAGACGTTACAAAATAATCGCTGATTGATATTTTTGACGTTTTACTTGTCACAAAAAATAATCACTTGTGAGTTGAATAGTCATTAAAATTTTATAATAGGTTATTCTGAACGTGAGACTTATAAAATTATATCTACTCCAATTTTTCATTATATTCCAAATATTTGATAGATTTTAAAGATTATTTTTTAGGTAAAAAAATTTCCCATGTAGTTTTATTGTTTTAAACCTTGAACTAATTGTGTGCAAGAAAAACATAACTTACCACATATGTTAATGAAATTAATAATTTTATTCGGAAGGTTGTTGTTTGGCAGCAATTACGCCCATCTGCTTCAAAAATTGTGGTACTAAAAATTCAGCACGCATTTGAATGGGGGGAATAAAGCTAAGTAATTTGGCAGTTGTGAAAAAAACAATAACTTCAATGCCGTTCTATTTCACGCCAAATTAATCACGAATGGCCACATTTCCGCGACCGTTTTGAAATTTTAAATTTAGAAATCTTCTTCGTACTTATTCGCAGTTATAAACTATTACAACTTGTAGGTGTTTCTAATACTATTTTACACAAGAAAATTTTTTATTTTTACCAATTTTCAAATAGCTTAAAAAAACGATCTTTTTAGTTTTACAAAAATAGCTTTAACTTCCAAACCACTGGTCGCAAGGCGACAATCTATTAAAGAGGCTATAAGTTTTATGAAATTTGAAAATTTTTGAGGACTAGAAAAGACGAAAAAAATATTTTAATTTTGCGATTTTGAAGCATCTTCTATTATGATTTTTATAGTTATGAGTTATAAAAATGGTCGTAACTTTTAGGTAAAAGTGAAATTAAAATATAATACTTGAGTAAACCTAACCTAAACAAAAGTTAAACTCTGTTTTAATAATTACATCTTAAGAAACTAATTACTCGTGTTTCTTTCTTGAAATCACTTTCTTCGTAAATTTTTATAATTGCATCAATTATTCGTTAAGTTATAAACGCTGTTTTAGTTTTTATTGCGTTTATAATTGCCAATTTGTTTCTTCCATTCCAATTTCAATTATAATTTTTCTAAAAATCTTAACCGTTATCTTCAGTAAATAATTGCGCTTCTGAAAAGCGTCCTAAATCAACTCGAGGTGAGAATAGAGATCCTAGAAATTCTACATTTGCTTTCAAGTGTAAATAGTAAATAAGAAATTAAATAGATTGAATTTAAAAGTGAAAATAGTAAAATCACTAGTAATAAAGCAATATTTTAAATTTTCATAATCAGAATTTGTGATTTATTTAAAAATAATTCAATGGAATTTTCTAGATTAAGATGTTTTGCGTAATGAAATCAACGCGATGAATTAAATTAAACCATAACCATTCTTTATATAATTTTAATAGTTTTTATAAAAAATTTGGTAATCAAATAAAAGTGAATGTAAACTTAAACGAAACATTTTTATTATTCAAGGTTAGATAAACGTAGTAAAAATTTTAACGTGAATGAATGTTTATAATAATAATTGGTCATGCAAAGCTGCTTATTCTTCAGTTCAGGTTCAGGATGTGTCCTAAAAAAATCACGTAACTTAAATGCGTAGTAAAAATTTCCTTTAATCAGAGAAAACTTGATTAAAAATTTATTAACCTATTTTTAGATTTTTACTCAATTTCTTGTAATTTTTTCAAGTTTCGATTTACGTATCGATCGTAATTTATATCAAGGACGGTCAGTGTCTTGTTGTTTTTTTTCTATATTTTTTATAAAATAAAACGCAACGTGCTTCGCTGTTACAAGACCCCATTTAAAGCTCTGCACTTTAGGTAATTGATCGCAAATCGCAATCGCACGTGCCTAGCCTAATAAGCAAAAAAGACTTTATTTATTAATAGAAAATGTCAATAAGTTATTTATTAAGTTTTTTGATCTAAAAATTGTGCGTTTTATGTATTAATTTTGTAATTAGTAAAACTGATTTGGAGTGGTTTTAATTACTTATAAGGACTTATTGTAATTTTATGGATTTAGTAGATTTGTTTTTATTACATACAAATAGAGTTTTAAGAATAAAAAATGGTTTATTATATAAAATACGTCCAGTTAAAAAAAATAACTGAAATTCGTGCATTTGGCCTGAAGTGAATTGAACAAGATTGATTTGTTTATAATTTCACTTTTATAATTTATAATATTGCAAACTGTTACGTCTGAACACAGGAAATAATAATTAATGAAGAGAGGATTTTTTGCTAAATTTAAATTCAATCCACATCCTTTCACCATGTATTATTTAATACAATCTACAATTAAGTCCCAAATATAATAGATCCGTGAAAAGGAGCAGGCAGCAGGCCAATATTTGCGTTACACCTCGAGCTAATTAAAATTATTAATTAAAACCGCTTTGTGTAGAAAAAATAATCGCAAACTAATTTTCGGCGAAAGTTTGCCGGTAAAGATGATATCATCCCATTTTTTATCAGCGATTTCAATTAATTCTAAAACGTTTCTAATACGTATTTAATTGTACCGGTTCTTCTCAAAGTGTTAACGCTTTTAATCATTCATTTGTGCTTTGACTGTTTTGCTTTCCGTATCGCAACAACCCAACACAAATATTGAAAATTCTTGAAATTCTGCTCTTTTCTAAATATTTATTTATCGTGTTTGGCTTTGCAGAGTCCGGTCGGAACCAGCGAGGCTGCGGATCAGTCTTTAGCCAGCGGCGTAGACATGAGGGGGAGTTGTGTCCAAGTTGCAGAAGATTACACCAAGAGGAAACACGTTCTTAGAGTCTCATCAGTTTTACCCTGTAGGTCGGAGTTACTTCTTCAAGCTGATAACACTGTCGAATTGGCCGAATGGGTTCAAGCTTTACAGGAACAAGTTGCTTCAAGCACTGATGTCGAAGCCAAATTGGTACGTACCTATTTTACCATGAAATTTGATAAATTCGTTTTTGGGTTTTAAGTGTTTTAATTGACAGCCAGCGGTATTATGCTTTCAAACCAAGAAATTTAGATTCGGGTTAGGTTAGGTTTGGTTAAGAAAACTATCAAAAAGCTTGGACTGCCTTGGAGGTTTCAAATTCATAAGGGGGATTTTTGCCATAATTAGTGGGTGCATTCCGAGTGAAGTGCGCGTATATACACCAAATTCACTCGAAATTTTGCACTGTCAAATCGTCAGCTTGTAGTTGTTAACAAAAAAAACAATACTTAAATGGCGAACAGTTAAAAATTATTAAGAGGATAGTCGGTAAATGTGAGCGCTTGAATTTGAAATTCACTTGCTATTTGCGGTTTTGCCTATATTTTTTTCCAGTGAAGCTATTTTAAAATTTCTTTTGTCTTTTTGTAAACAGAAGAGTCTTGTGGCTACCAGTTTCTTCTTGTTTTGTTTTAGTAAGTCAAACTAAATAGTCGTATAGTTGTAAAGAGCTGCTGCCGTTTTGCCGTATGAGTATTTGGTGTTTTGGTATACTAAAACAAAAAAATAAGAAATTGGTAGCCACAAGACTCTTCTGTTTACCCAAAAAAGAAATTTAAAAAAAAACCTCCACTGGAAAAAAAGTTATGACCAAAACCGCAAATATCAAGAGAATTTCAAAATCAAGCGCTCAAATTTGCCCACTGTCGCCTTAAAATGGAACCTAAAAAATGCAAGTAACAATCGCCTACAACCCACAACTAAACGCAACAAGCTATGAAGAAATAGTAAGTGCGCAGTACGCATCAGTGCTGGAAAACCCTGAAATTTTTCGAAGGGTTCGGTTCCATTAAAAAAAATGAAAGGGTTCGGTTCCGGGTTAGGTTCCATTAAAAAAAAATGAAAGGCTTCGTCTACGGGTTAGGTTCCAAAAAAGTTTGGAACCGGGGTTCCAGGGTTCGGTTCCGGTTCCGAAATAAAATTGGAACGTAACCGCAAATCGTACACTATAAGAAAAATAAAAACATCGGGCATCTGCTCGCACAATAAAAAGAAAACGCGCATGCTTGCATTCGGAGCATTACAATTTATTCCTAAAGGGCCGCCACGCCTGCAAACTATTCTTGATCTTTCGGCTGTTTTCTGATTAAAATGATAATACCGCCGTCCGGCGGATTTTTGGGTTTGAAAACCTAATACCGCCGGCGGTCATTTAGCCTCCGTCTTTAATAATAATAGTATTTATCCATAAAATGTATTAGGTACTTTATATAAAAGTAGTAACTATTCGGTTCATTAATTTTATCCAAAAGCAAATAATAAAAATTAATATCTTATCTAAAAATTATTACAATGCATAAGTGTACCTCGAAGCTTTAGTCTCAATTAAAAACTGTAATTGTAGTGATAATGCAAGATGACATAAAATGTGTGATGATATTTCAATCATTTTGGTAAAAAAAAAATAATTTAGTACATTTGTTTAATAAGTAAAATTAAATATTTTACCCTTAACGTTTGGGAAATTTAAGTGCCCAAAGATGCTTTAATGCCGAAGCATGTTGCACAATCCTTCAATTTAATATAAAAAAAGTTGAGAGTATTGAAATTATTGTTTATTTTTAGGAACAATACACTAACAACAATAAACAACAAGCAGTCCCACAGGCGGTAGCAGCAATAACGAGCATCCAAGTGCCGCAGCAAAAATCAAAGTTACCAAATTTACGCAATCGATCACCAACAGGTCAATCCCCTGTTTCAAAAACTCGCAAGCCTTCCCAAGTAAACGACCCTTCAACAAGCCCCAAATCGAAAACATGGCGAGGTCGGGTGGCGAAGCAATTCCGCAGAATCCATCAAGGTGCAAGTTCCCCGAGCTCTCCCACAGCTCCAGAGGGCTCAACTTTCGGAAACCACCTTGAAGATTGTCTTCCTTCAATCTACAACCCATTCGTGCCTAGATTAGTGGAAATTTGCACTGAAATTGTTGAATCCCGCGGTTTGGAAATTACCGGGATTTACCGCGTGCCCGGAAATAATGCTGCAGTAACCGCTTTAACCGAGGAAGTTAACAAAAATTATGAAGACATCATTCTTGCTGATCAAAGGTGGAATGATGTGCATGTGGTTAGCAGTTTACTCAAATCGTTCTTTAGAAAAATGCCAGATTCGTTACTTACAAGAACAGCCTACCATTTATTCATTGAAGCGGATAAAATTGAGAACCCTCATGCAAGGCTTAAAGAAATTAGAAGGTTGATCAAAAACCTACCACCTTATCATTATAATACGCTTAAACATCTTATACTGCATCTTAAACGAGTCGTGGATCACAGCGAAATTAATAAAATGGAAGCAAGGAATTTAGCAATAGTTTTTGGACCCACTATTGTTAGGGCTGGCGAGGAAAATGTTGAGAAAATGGTTAGTGATATGACGCATCAGTGCAAGATCGTTGAAACATTACTTGTCAACGTAAGTATTAAATTTGCACCACTTAAAATTGATATAAAATACAATTTATTGAAAGATTAAAAATAATATTTTTCTCAATTTCAGGGTGAGTGGTTTTTCACTGAGGAGGATATTGAAAACCTGAACCTACCAGCTATAGTTACGGCAAATGAAATCTTTTCAAATGAAGCTGAGGTGAACACAGCACTTCTTCGTGATAACATCAGTAAAGTGGAAGGTAATATACTTAAGATTGATAATTAATCGCGTAACGGGAGGCGTGGAAAATGAACGCAAAAAAACGGTAATTGGAGGCGTGGAAAGAGAACGCTAAAAAACGGCACGGTGTTCGACAAGCCATTTGAATTTGACGTTTAGGAGAATTGTTTGTACCGACGAATTGTGAGGTTTTGAAATCTCCATCTTTTTATTTGGCCTCGCAACGACCCTCCAAAGTAAAAATTGCGTTTTTTTCGACCCCGCCCGACAAAAATTATCGGTGTAAGGTAATGAAACATCGGATCGTCAAAAGAAAATATGCCTTGGAAGGGGCTTAAACGACACGTAAAGGCGTAAAAAGTTTCGATTTTCGAAAAAAAAATTGAAATTTAAAATTTAAACCCCACGCAGGTTGTAAAAGTTTCTCTATACAAAAACGATTTCAACGTACAATAGCTCACCCTAAAGGTCTTGTTGTGTGCCTTTGTAAAAAAAGATTCGTCTCCAAATCTTTTTCCCTTCTGAAGTTACGACTCAAAAACCGCTGAAAATTTGAAGGTCAAAAGTGACAGAAAAACTACTATAAAATTTTTGGTTTATCGGAAAATAATCAATTTTGGAAGAGGATCGTTTTCTTTGTCATAAAATGAGACAGCCGATCTGATTGCATAGAAAGTGCCCCCAGGGCCAAATTTGTACTTACTCGAAATTTACAAAAAAAAAACTATTCAACCGATTTTTTTCAATTCACTGTTGTCTATACTTTTTGAGAGAATTTCGAATTTTTGGAAAAACGACCTCGCAAATGAATGATAATTAAAAAACGAGATTAAAGTTATTTTAACGTTTCATAGCATTTTTAAAAGTCCTTTTAAATAAGCAAAAATATTGGTATCGAAATCTTTTTTCGTTCCGGAACGAAAGGGTCAAATTTTGAAATCCGGAGTTATTGGCCAAAATTTTAAAATTTGGCCCTTCAGAGCTTAAATTTCGCAGGGGAAGCTTATCGACCGGAAAATAACAAAATAATTTCAAGCGGATAAAAATTACACAATCCAGGACCGAATATGTACTTAAAATTTTCAAAAACGTTGAAATATTTTTTGAAAAAAACTAATTTGCTGATTTTCGTCAAACAACAAAACAACAAAAACTACTATTGTAATATAACAGCATTATTAAAAAAGTAAAATAGAGAAAGACACAAGTAAGTTTTAGGCAAATTAAAAAAATTCAACAAGAGTGCTATTTTGTCTATTTTTCACTGTTTCTCAGTTTGGATATTAATATCTCCTAAACCATTGATAAGCGACCATACAAACATTATATCAATAGAAAGCTTGTAAAAAATGCCATCGATTGATGTTAAATTATACAGGGTGTTCCATTCAAAAATTGTTCAATTTGCGTTTCATAAGGCACCCCGATAAAAAAGACCACAAACTTAAATTTGACATGATAGTTGTAGACTAGACGATGTTGAAAAATTTTTGACAAAATTTAAAGCCAAAATCTTCATCTGTTTTAGAGCAGTGATTTTTCAAAAATTGATCATTTTTGGCTTAAATGGCAAATATCAGCAAAACGAGTGATGATAGACCTATAAAAGTATAATTATTTATTGATAAGAATTCCAAAAATGTCATAATATACTGGGTGTTCCATTTAAAAAAACATAACTTTGGTCTGCCATAATGGAATGAACACCCGGTATATTACTAAAATATTTTTAAAATGTGCGCTTAAAGGTATTGCATATTCTATCGAAAACCGCATGTCGATATCTTTTTCATTTTAGAGTAATGTTACTTCCTCGCAGCGCTAGGAAACTGTATAAATAGAAAATATTTTTTGTTTTTTTTTCTAAAAATATTTTTTTTTAATTTTTTTTTGTTGAGATTTAATAATAGTATCCCGATATTCAGAAAAATATGCACTTTTTGAAAATCGAAAAAAAAAATATGGTTGCTACTTAAAAAAACAAAATTGGTTGCCATAGCAAAGAAACAAAAATAAATGTGAAAAAACAAAATATGTCAAAATATGCATCGAAAAAAATCAAAAAACTTTTGTCTTAAACTTTTGTAACTCTTCAAAATAAGAAAATAAATCGAATATTCCATACTTTTGTTGCACCCTGTATAACAAACCTTACACATATTTCCTATAATAGACCGGGAGCCAGTAATCGAAAAGAAAAAATATGTGTTAACGCAATAGGTAGTTAAATCTGACGAGAAATATTAATTTCCATTCCCCGCAAGTTAACAAATGGTGTTTACTCCTAAAACTATGTCTTACACAATGAAAAAAGAATTAATAAACAAATTCTTTAAACTTTGAAGCGAATATCAGTAATTTTTACTGTAAAAATGGGTATCATTTTATACAAATTACATCCGCAACTTTGACATTTTTTTAAGTTTTCTTTTTTGCATTAGTTAAATAATAGTATATTCTAGGGCCATCGAAGAAGAAAATTTTAAAATCATAACATTTTAGGTTTGAAAATGGAACGTTAAAAACTCAATTATTTTGCATTTTTGGAGATTTTATTTTAGGGTGTTTAAAATTAAAATACAAAAATTATCGCTTTCTACGGCCCTTAAGAAATCATTCTACTTTCACATTCAATTTTTCTTTTTTTTGTATTTGTACCCATATTGGTACAATCCTTGCAAAATAAACCGCTAAATTTTCTGCTATTTAATTTGACTCTCTATCCTCTTAAACAGATCCATTAGAAATCCCCAAAATCGTAATTTGTAGAACATGTTCATCACAAAAATTGATTTGCCAGACAAATTCTTTGGCTAGTGGTTATAAAATAGTCCAAAGAAATTGTTTGGAAAATCTGCAAAACATCTTGCACCATCTGGCATTTGGTTAAAGTACATAAACGAAAACACAACCCAACAGAAAATAGTCGCCATATATTTTGGCTGGGTACAAATGACTAGTAATTTTTTTTTCTGCTATAGAGCTGTTCGAATTTGGAAGTGACATTTTATACAAATGTAACAATATTTCAGACTAAAATGTACAGTTTTTTTAGTCAACTAAATTGTGTGGCGATCACATTACCTCGAGTTTTAGACGAAAATCTATGAAATTATCAAATTGCCAGATGGCCCAAGAAAGTTGTAAGAATGGTCAAAAAAGCGGCAAAATCACATAACGTCAAAATACAAACTTTAGACGATCTGTAATGAATGTGTATCCGCCCAAAATGTATGGCGATTAATTTTCGATGGGCTTTTTTTCTTTATAACTAATTTAAACCAAATGATTATGTAAAATTGTAGATTTTCCAAACATTTTCTTCAGGAAATTTTAAAACTGCTAGCCAGCGAATTTGTCTGGTGAATAAATTTTTAACAATATCTGTAAGGTTTGTTGTATGGGTTCTAATGGTTTCCATGGTTACATTACAGATATTTCCTGTAAGAGCTTACAGGTTTGCACAGAATCGACTTATAAGATTTTGGGGGTTTGTAATAATTCTTTTTCGTATTACTGGCTGTCGGACTATAAGGACTAACGGTTTTGTACAGAATTGCACCATTAATTTGAATGCACTTCACTTGTTTCTTTCTAAATCAAATGAATAAATTTTAATTGCACTTTTAGGTTTGAGTCCGTTTGGGCAGTCAAGAGAGCAGAAGGTAAAAAAAGAAATCATTCATTCATTACTTTCAGCAGCACAGAAACGTTACAAGAAAAAAGGTACAAAAAATATGTCAAATTCGAATGAAATAAAAGACTTATCACCAATTGATCACAAGGATTTTATTAAGGACCAGCCGATTAATATAAATATTAATAATAGTACAAATGATCTCAAAAAAGTAAGTAACTATTTTACCAATAATTTTTAGAAATAATTTTTTTTTTAATTAATTCCCTAAATTCTATATTTGATAAAATTAATTTTTTAGAGTTCCATTGAGAACAATAAACCAAGTGATGCAGCATCTATAAAAAGTGAACCAGAAAACTCGTCGTTTAAGAATGGAAATAAGGATTTAGTTTTTAATTATAAAACAGGATCGGAAGAACTAAAAAGAAGGGTGCAGCATTTTATAGAAGAAACACAATCAAATTTGCAAAGACCTAGGAAACCAGAATGTAATAGTAATAATAGTTTAGGTAAATTATTATTCTGGCATAATTTTTTTATTAACAATTTTTATTTTTCAGACTTAAAACTACCAAATTCCTATAGTTCCTCAGTTAACAATGTGCGTCATTCGTTGAATGTGAATAGCAGTGAGCGTGTAATAACTAAAACTAGTAGTGCTTCCAATGTGTTTACAAGAACGATTAATTCTGAAACGAATAGAAATTCAACCGGTGCAGCAATTCATTGCAACAATTCAAACTTTAGTTACTTTAATAAAGGTGATAAAAATAATGTTAATAAGTTAAAAGACAGCTTTAGTGACGTTTCCACTACTAGTGATTACAAATATAAACCAACTGGTTCCTCAAGTCTCGCATTGCGAAGAGGAAGCTCTGCAGAAAACATCGCTGCATCAATAGATAACAATTCCAATGGACATTTGAAAAAAATAAAATACGAAGTAAAAAATTTGATCTTTTGATTTTCTGTGATTAACAAATTTACTGTTTTCAGAATGATAATCTTCAAAAGTCTGGTTCACTTGACTCGCTCAACAAAATTCCATCAAATATAGACGAAGGTAAGCACTCCCCTTTTATAGTTTTTGCCTTATAGGGTTTAGTTAATCAAAAATTATTTTATTAAGTCAATGGTGTAGGGTTTGGGCCATCAGTGGCTCCACCTAGAGGGTGGAGACCAGTCCGACCACCAAGTGTATTGCCTCAAAGACCACCTAGAACACGCCACACTCCTTTTTATCACAGATTTTGATATTGAGGTACTTTTGCAGTGAAGTTTGGCTTTTATCGCACAAATTCACGCGTGCTCACAGCTTCCAATTTAAACAGAGTAACACTTCAATTAACGCAACGCATGAGCTTTAAGAGAAATTCATTTTGAATTCATCTAAGCTTTTAAAGGCACTAAAATAAATGACGTTATATTAGCTTAAAAATGTGTAAATTAACTAAAATAACTTTAAATAAAATTAGTACTGATTCGTACATGTTTGAGCAAATTGTAAAAACGTAACATACGCATTTACACGAATTTGCTCAAAAGCGAAGAATCAAAACTAATGTTAATATATCAAACATTAACAACAATTAAAAAATCAACCAAATAAAATAACTTTTTGATTGTTACAGATGGAGATTTAGTGGCGACGATAACAAAGATCTATGACGAGAAGAAGAAGGAACTCAACCCTTCAATTCTCTCAATAGAAAACATCCCATATGCAGACGAGTCTCCAGAAAAGCATTCACGACAAGGTCATTCGAACAAAGAAAACATTCCAAGCTCGCCGAAAACGTATAGAAACCCGAGCCTTCACAAAACGCAATACGGCACGTCAAAACTAACATACCAAAATAACACGATTTTAAAAGAGAAACATCGCGAGGTCCCTGAAAAAGACGTCGACTGCACACTAAACTCCCCTGATAACGAAAGGCACATCAATAATTTCGAGAAAATCAATAAAATTAATTTATTAAACGTTAATTCAGGAAATACAAAGTTAAAACGCTCCGAGTCGTTGAATAAACCAGATCGAACTGGGTCGCCTTTGAACATTAAATTGAAGAGGTCGGAAAGTTTAAATAAAGCGAGTGATAGGTTGAAAAGATCGGACAGTTTGACGAAAAACGAGAAAACTGAATGCAACATCAATAAAAAGCGGGAGGTTTCCGGTTCGAGGAGATCGACTAAGGATTTCATAAAGCTGAAGAGGAAAAACGGAATGCCCGAACGGTCAATTAAAAGAAGACACACTGTGGGTGGAACTAAAGATCCTGATAAAATAACTTTGCTGGATAATCGTCAGGAAGAAATGAACGATGATGTTAGTGAGAATAATAAGGAGAAGAATTTGCGGACAAGCTCTCCTGATTTAAGCTCGACAAGACGCGAGCGTTTATTTTTTGAAGTAAATTTGATTGGGCCGGATAATATGGTGGTTTCGTTACGGCAGCATTTAATTGGTGCACGTCCGCAAAGTTTTCCGGAAAGTACGGTTTTTAATGTTCCACTAGAATCTCATGTATAGATAATGAACAAATATTCTAAATGCACGCTTATAATTTATTATAAGATTTCATCTGTGCCTTAAAAAAAATTAGCTCTCTTAAATAAATTTATACAGATTAAAGATTATTTTGTGCAATCTAGCAAATATAATTTGCAAGTTGATGCAGTTATGATGTAAATTTTATAAATATTTAATGAAAAGACAGAAATTTGATTTCTATATAACTTTAAGAAGAAAGAATAAGAAGCATCTGCAAGTGCATTTATTATTTTTGTTATTTATTTAAGATATGGCTTTTTAAAGTGTATGTGATCTTATTATTATTAAATAATATTCCAACATTTAGCAATTAAATTTGTGATAACTTTTATGTATAAAGAATTGTATATATTTATGTACTTGTGTGAATTATTTTATTATTTAATCGATTTGTAGTGTAAATAATTTTGCTTTGCAATTATGTTAACATTTTTGTAATATGGTTCTTATAAATTATAGTAATTATTTTTAAGGGATTTATGGAATTATTATTATTACAGTATTATTATAAATACTGTGCCAAAAATTTTAAAGCAAATATTATATAGCACCTTCTTAAGAATAAAAAGTATGTAAATAATATATGAGAAGATATGAGCAATCGCTTCTTGTGGTGAGGTGATTTTAAATATTTAGGCTGTTTGTGTCTTGCCTGTTATTGTTTTATCTTTTATAGTATCTAAGTACAAAAATGTATGTTTGTTGTATTTGTGAAATTTGTAAATATATTTTCAAATTATGCCTTTACTTTCATTTAATTTAAAAGATCGAGAATTACTTATTGCCATGGCTTCTTTACACTAGAAAGGCCAGGGAGGTTATACTCTAATCACACGACACGATGTCGTATACGACATGACAAGGACACACTCTTATTTTTGCATAAGAATGACAAGGATAGAATAATGAAAGTCGTTACGACATCGTGTCGTGTGATTCGAGAAGAAGCCCCCAGGACTGCAATTCTCAATCGTTATAAGGACATACTCTTATTTTTTGGTGTAAATTACAGAATGATAAAAGTCGTCGGCGACAAGTTCGGATAAGGAATTTATTAACTTTATACAGGGTCCGACAAAAAAATTGAAACACCTAAATATTTTTGAACCATAGTTTAGTTAACTTAAACGAGCTACCATTTAAACATATTTTTGATATACAGGGTGTTTGTTTAATTATTGATACGGCACCTAACTTTCGTTTTCAAAATATTTATATTTTTTGAACTAAAGGTGTTTACATTTTTTTGGCGGACCCTGTATAAAGATTAAAGAGTTCTAACAAAAACCAATCCATTTTTTTAAGTGTTTATAACATACATTTAAAATTAAGACCAATTTCCTAAACGGAAAATACAGAGGGGTGCACAAAAAACGGCCAACGATCAACGATGTAGCTTCGTTATTTCTTATTCGATTTTAGTGATTAGAAATTAAATGGTTTGAAGTTTGAAGAATACTACTATCAGATAATAGAAGATTAATTTTATTTTTGAAAACATTAGAGGAGGAGGAGACAACTTTTCTTTTTCCAATGGCAACATATTTTTTTCGATTGAAAAAAATCATTAACAAAAATAATCTAAACCAATTATACTAATAATTTGTTTTTATTATTATTAATTTTTTTAAATTTAATTCAATTGTTTTTTGTTTTTGAGTTTTTTATTTTTTTAAGTTCTGTTTTTTAATTTATTCTTAATAATTTTTAATTTATTATAAATTTTTTTAAGGCCAATTCAATTATAAATCTGAAAATCTAAAGAGGGAAACTTGAGATTTGACTGTAGAACTAATGATCGATTTTATGATTTTTCACAATTGTTCCTCCCAAACTCGCGCGTCCTCTAGTGATTCGCTGATAATTTGCAGCTTTTGTGTAGTCTAGTTACTTTGTTATTTGTTTGACATGTTTTTGTGTTACTATGAACTTATAAGTTGGCTTTAAAGACAACAAATTCCCCAGATTATTACGCGGGAAAGGACCCCGCACTTTTTATGGGGAAAAATGGTTTCAGTCCCGAGGTCTAATTTTTGGTGGAAAAGGTAGATCTCAACATCCTGAACAAAAAAGCTAATGGTCACAAAAAATCTACCGTCAGGATTTTGCGCTACGGCCCATTAAAGGTCGGCACCTGGGTTTTCAGGTGTCGGGTTAATTTTATAAAAAAAGAGCGTGTTCAGTGGCCGATTATGCCTGGAGGTGTGTTGCAGTGAAAAAGTACTATACTATACATATAAAGTTTGGAACCTAATTCATAACTGCTGTATTTAATTTTTTTGAGAAAATCGCTCGGACAGGTCAATTTTAGTTTTTAAAATCCCATCTCTTGGTATAATAAAAATATTAATGACGTCACTGGTGATTTAGCAATGACGTCATCATCGATTTTTTTCAATGGAAACCCCTACTTTTATCACTGGTTTTTGATAGACATTTATGTCACTTACACGATGATATAAAAAAATTGTTGCATTTGTAAACAAATTTTCGTTTAAAAATTTTTTTAAATTTGAAAAATTTGAATGTTGTATAAGATTTATTTTGGCCGATTTCAATAAATGGTAAATTTAAAATTTTATTTTTTGTAAATTTCCTTACATTCAAATGGAATCAAAAATTAGTTTTTCAAGACTATTTATTAAATTTTGTTAAATACATTTAACATTTTACATTTGCATTAGAATGCGCATTATTTAAACATTTACTTTCTTTTTTTATTATTGGTAACTTCAAATTCATTTTAATTTATTTTTATAAAATCTTTTTCGTTAAAATAAAAATTTCCTTTTTTGAATAAAAAGATTTTTTATTCAAAAATTTGTTTAAAAATTTAATTGTTTTTTATATCATTGTTTAAGTGATATGAATTTCTATCGATAATGAGTAAAAAAATGAGGGCTTCCATTTAAAAAAATCGCTGATGACGTCATTGTTAAAGCACCAGTGACGTCATTAATATTTTTTTTATATCAAGTGATGGCATTTTAAAAACTAAAATTTACCTGTCCGAGCGATTTTCTCAAAACAAATACGGCAGTTATGAATAAGGTTCCAAACTTTATCATCACCTGTATATAATTTAAAAGGAGCCACCCTAAATAACTCTCAAAAAAATAATTAATTATAAAATTGCCGTCTTTTTACGACAAAATAAGAATGGTAAATGCAACCCCCATCCCTACGGAGCCACCCTTTCAATTTTTTTAAATGGGAATAGGGGTCGAGTGATACATCATTTGAAAGCATTTTTTACCCTGATAATGGTTGTCATAATTTTTTTGGAAACTTTTTGATTTCTAATCTACCTAAAAATTTAAAAAAAAAGTACTTAATAATGGTATTATTTATGTACTTTTAAAGTGCTCTAATAAGTTGTTAAGACAAAAGCTAATTATTTATAATTATTGAAAAATAAATCAGTTACCATATTTTTTATAATTTTTTTGCGATAAATTACGTTTTACTTTTCTCGTGTCCTGTAAATGACTAAATTAAAATAGGGCCAAAACAAATCATATTTTTATTTTCAGGATAAACAGACCTCAAAATTTAGAAACTATTCCTAAGAAAAATAATGAAAAATTCCGCAACGAATATGTTTATTTATCAAAATTTAATAAATCTATGTCCCTTCCTTGTATCTACTGCATCAGCGCCAGCGTTAATGTAGGTACTTTTTTCAATTATTTTGTTTATGAAAATTATTAACTGGACAATTAAGAATATCAAACAACGCAACATTCAATGAGAGACAAAATTGAAGTGAGACTTGGATTAGACAAATAATGATAAAATAAATATGAATTTGTATGTGTTAGATTCTTATCAATCTATTCCCAGTAAATAAAAAATTTAAGGCGATAGTGGGCAAATGTGATCGCTTGATTTTGATATTCGCTTGATATTTGCGGTTTTGCTCATAATTTTTTTTCTATTGAAGTTTTTTCAAAATTTCTTTTTTTGGTACACAGAAGAGTCTTATGGCTACCAATTTCTTCTGGTTTTGTTTTTGTAAATCTAACCAAATACTCAGACGGCAGCAGTAAAACCGGCTCTTTTTAAAAAACGTTCACTTAGCGGCGCTTTCCCCAAAAGTAAGAAACTAATTAAAATAATATTTTTTTTCCAACGCTAGCAATAAGTTAAGGTATAAACGAAGAGTTCGACGTTGCGTTTTTTGTTTTAAGTATATTTTTACACTTTTTACAGCTGTCCAAAAATTTCTTAAAATTTGACTTAATTTTTGGGAAAACTCTTCGTTTATACTTTAACTTATTGCTAGAGTTGGAAAAAAATATTATTTATATTAAGTGCCGCTAAGCGAACGTTTTTTAAAAAGAGCCCGTTTTACTGCTGCCCTATGAGTGTTTGGTTTGACTTACAAAAACAAAACCAGAAGAAATTGGTAGCCATAAGACTCTTCTGTTTACAAAAAAAAACTTAAAAATCTTCAATAGAAAAAAAAATTATGAGCAAAACCGCAAATATCAAGCGAATTTCAAAATCAAGCGCTCACTTTTGGCGACTATCCTCTTAAAAGTTCAACTCGAAAACATCAAACTAATCTATAATTGAAACACATTCTTGACGTGAGATGTTTTTCTTTCAAATAAGTCATATTTTAATACCAAAAGACTAAAAGATTATCAAATTAGTTTATTTTCACTTAAATGCACTTTGAATTTTCAAAATTGCCACATATTGGGGCTGGCAAATACTTATGGACGGTAGTGTATATTAAAATTTAAGAAAACCATAAATAGTTCTAAAATTAATTTCATACCTCCGTTGGGTGGCGCTTTTGTTAAATGTAACGATTTTACTGCTCTACCATATGTTCCTACCTATTAAAATTTTTAAATTACAGAAAAAATCAAATTAAATTATTATAATGCTTGATAATTTTAGGTCAGGTGTCAGGTATTAAGTTTAGAGTACATTACGTTCTTTATAAGTTTGCGCGTGCTTCAGTCAATTTTCGATTCCCAAGGCGTTTACATGGGATGTTTTCAAATACAAAACTAGACTCTATCCCAGAAAGAGCTGGATTGACTTCGATGTCTAATACGATCTGAAAACGGTAAAAAATGCTAGTTTATATCGATTATTCAAATGGAATCAGGTATTCAAACCCGATTCGAACCTCTATGTATACGTGTGGTAATATGTAGTATCGACGTATAATAGAATAATACGGTATTATTTATTATTAATACCCGACTATTTGAAAATAATACCAATAATATTAAATTAATACAATACTACTAACGTTATTTGTAAATAATACCAATAATACTCATAATATATTACAAAATATTATACACCCTGTATCCCATTTGACGTTGGACTCTATGGGTATCTTTGTTATTATTGGAGATAGAAAGTCGGTTAAATTGACAAAGCAGTGCATATTTGTATGTTCAATAACAATTCGCTGAGAAAACAGTTGAATTTTGCGTCGTTTCGGCGCCATCTTGAAAAAATCAAAAAGTGCCATTTTCAAAATATGACTGTAACTTCTTTATTATAGGCCATACCAAAAAACTTTGTTAACAACATAGAGGCAGCTTTTATTTTAAATTCAATGAGCTAATCAGATTTTTTCTTAAAGTCACTGGATTGCCAAGAAATAATCCAAAGTTTGTTTTTTTATGGCGGCCATATTGGAATTACACATATTTGGAATCAATGTGTTTTTCTAAGAATTTTGATATACCACATATCACATTTAATAAATATTTTACGGAAAATGGAACAACTAATAAGACGCATAAAGGATTTCATGGAGTGCTCTAAACTTATTAACATAGCAAAGCATAAAAAAATGAACCGTTGTAAACGTCAATACCATGGTGTTACTTTGTACTTTTGGTTTTTGTTATTGTTGACATTTGTATAAGTTTATTAATTTTGGATTTTGAAAATAATATAAATTATGTTAATTGTCACAAATACATAATACAGGGTGTCCTGTAACTACACCGACGACGCTTAACTGGTGATAGTAGACGTGAAAATAAATCGATTTAACCCTATTTATCTATATCCAAAATTGCACCTCTAAGAAGTTATATGCTTCAGAAGTTCATTTTAAAAAAATATTTTTTTTAATTGCTGCCAAAATAATAAAAAATTTTTGATGAAAATTTGTATGCATGCATTTTTATAAAAATCGATCATTTGGTAAAAATTTTACCAATCCTCGATTACCGAAAATGGTCTTAGATGGTACGAAAGGAGATAAAACATTTAAAACTTTTTTGGTATTTAAAATTTATTGCCTCGTGTAGATATATTCAAGAGAGACTTTTTGTCTCTTATAAATTTTGTGTAGGATGTGCTATTTTCGAATAAAATAAAAAAAAAATGATTTAATTTAAGGTGTTTTTAAAACGGTATCTATGGTAGCAAAAGCTACATCTTCAACTTTTCAATTGGATTTCCTAATTTAAAAAAATTCTCTTGAATTTCTACAAAAGCAAATATTTTACTAAAATTTTTGAATACCAAAAAAGTTCTTAAGTGATTTATGACTTTTGGTACCATACATATAAGACCATTTCCAGTAATTGGTAAAATTTTAACCAAATGAGCGTGTTTTATAAAAATACATGAATACAAAATTTCAACATAAAATTTTTATTACTTTGGCACCAATTAAAAAAAAATATTTTTTTTAAAATCAACTTCAGAAGCTCATAACTTCTGAGGGGTGCAATTTTGGATATAGATAATTAGATCCAAATACTTATTTTCAGCTCTGCTATCACTAGTTAAGCGTTGTCGGAGTAGTTTCAGGACACCTGTATGTACTGACAGTTTACAACTTACAACTGTTTATTTTTTATGCTTTGCTATGTTAATAAGTTTCGACTTCTCCATGAAATATTTTATGGGTCTTATTAACTGTCCCATTTTCCGTAAAATATTTATTAAATGTGATATATCAAAATTCTTAGAAAAACACAACTGATTCCAAATATGTGTAATTCCAATATGACCGACAACCCACATAAGAAAAAACGTTTTTTGGTATGGCCTATGCCTATAATAAAGAAGTTACAGTCATATTTTGAAAATGGCACTTGTTTATTTTTTCAAGATGGCGCCGAAACGACGCAAAATTCAACTGTTTTCTCAACAAATTGTTATGGAACATACAAATATGCACTACTTTGTCCATTTAACCCAATCTCCAATAATAACAAAGATACACATAGAGTCCAACGTCAAATGGGACACCCTGTATAATACTGCTAAATAAATAGATCCAAATAATATCATTAATAATAGTATATGTATAGTATAATAGGTATATTATAGAAAGTATCATACATGTACAAAAATTAAGGTAGTTAAATCCCCCTCGCGTTTACCCCATTGATGTCAATATTATCGCTTCAATATAGCGTTTACGTGTGGTCAAAATATTGAAGAAACTCGATATTGCGTCAATATTATTGACCGTGTAAACGCCACTTTAGCTTTAGCCGTAAATACGGTTTCGTGCGTTTCTAAATTAGGCGATTTAGCTGTCATGGGCTGTTTAGACGGTCATATTTTGTTCCGAAATCGACTGTAACTGCACATTGCATATGAGTTGATTTTGGAACATCAGATATAACAGTACATTGCGCAATTGCATCCGAGTCGATTTGGGAACAAAATTTTGGTAACAAAATATGCCCGCCTAAATAGGCCTTTATACGCTTTTGTTTTAGGCGTACAGCGTACATATGTTATGCTACAATACTTTAGGAACTTTAGTGTATCACCTTGAGAAATACAATCCTCAATCCTCGCTTTTGAATGTAAAGATTGAGATTGCTGCGCTGATATTGGACTACTAATACTAAGCGACCAGAAATACAAAATACCTACACTTATTTATTAAAAATCATAAAACGTACATAAAGTACAAAAAGTCACATTACACTTTACTTATAAAATGTATACATCTTAAATAGATAAATTAAGGGCACTTGCGATCAATCTGCACCTTCCCAGACTCTTGATACTCTTGCATTGATACCCACATTTGTTGGAATGTTCCAATGGAGGCTAAAATCGAACCACCAACCCAAGAACCGAAACGCCTCTCCACTGTTCCATTTGCAGCTATCATTTTCAACCTCATCGACCCAGGTGTTCTTGATGATAAGTCTCTACTTAAACGATCACTAAAACCCTAAAACATAATTTATTGGCAGTGCTAAAAAAATTACCACCTTCATTTATACTACTTTAACAGGTTAACTGCCAAATGGTCGTATGCGATAGCTTGCCTTTAGGATCCGATATGCCTTGTATATTAAGTTGGAAATACATTTATAGCAATCTGCAAAAAAATGGTGGGGGAATTTGTTACTTATTTGTTGCTATTTTGTTACAATAAAAAAAAATTTGTACCTCAAAAATTTTTTGAGTTATCTCGAAACAGCTGACTTAAATTTAAAATTAGCAGTCATCGCAATAACTAGGTGACTATTCACATGAGGACAATCATTAGGGCATCCAAATTTGTTACTTTTAAAGTACTTCAAGGTGCACTGGTTTTTTTTTGAAAAAAAAAATTTTTTTCTCAAAAAAAAGTAAAATGTAATAGGTTCATAAATAAAAAAGCAATTTTATCGCTTAATTAAACTTGTACTGAGTATATCCCACCTAAATTTAATTTGTTACATTGATAAAAATCATTTTTAAAGGAAAACGATAGTATGGGGTCATATTTCCTAGAACGCGATTTACGCCTCTCTCTACCTAACACAAGTTTTGATGTTTAGGGAAACAGATATACAAAAAAAATTAGTAACAAAAGACGAACTGACTTAAGAATGATCAGTAATGCCAAAGCAAGTTAAAAAAATAAATAATGTTGCTGGCAGTTAAAGTTACAAAATAAAAACAAAGTAAGTCAACATCATTTTCTGATATTTTTATAATATTGTCGTATGTTTTGCTTATTATGGGATACATAAACAGAAAAAAAAATAGTAACAAAATACAAACTGACTTAAGAATGATCAGTAATGCCAAAGCAAGTTAAAAAAATAAAAAATGTTGCTGGCAGCTAAATTAACAAAATAAAACCAAAGTAAGTCAACATCATTTCCTAATATTTTTTAATATTGTTGTATCTTTTGCTAATTATGGGATACATAAACTGAAAAAAAATAGTAACAAATTACGAGCTGCCTTGAGAATTATCAGCAATGCCAAATCAGGTTAAAAAAATAAAAAATGTTGCTGGTAGCTAAAGTTATAAATTAAAATAAAGTATCTCAGATCAACCGATCCTGAACAAGTTCAGGAGATGATGGATTTGATAGGGCACAATATTGCATATTGTTACCGAAGAGGCAATGGGAGTCAATTTGATGACCTCCTTAAAAAACCGAAACTGGTTAAAAATAATCTGAAAATAGAAGTTCAAATTCTTGTTTTCCTAAATATAAAAAAATAAACAATTGGGTTAAATTAGTCTTTTTATTTTAATTTGTAACTTTAGCCTGCCATCAATATTTTTTATTTTTTAACCTGATTTGGCATTGCTGATTATTCTCAAGTCAGCTCGTAATTTGTTACTATTTTTTTTTCAGTTTATGTATCCCATAATTAGCAAAACATACAACAATATTATAAAAATATCAGAAAATTATGTTGACTTACTTTGTTTTTATTTTGTAACTTTAACTGCCAGCTACATTTTTTATTTTTTTAACTTGATTTGGCATTGCTGATCATTCTCAATTCAGTTCGTACTTTGTTACTATTTTTTTTCGGTATATGTATCCCCTAAACATCAAAACATAAAACGATATTATAAAATAACAGAAAATAATGTTGACTTACTTTGTTTTTATTTTGTTACTTTAGGTGCCAGCAACATTTTTTATTTTTTTAACTTGCTTTGGCATTACTGATCATTCTTAAATCAGTTCGTATTTTGTTACTATTTTTTTTCAGTTTATGTATCCCATAATTAGCAAAACATACGACAATATTATAAAAATATCAGAAAATGATGTTGACTTACTTTGTTTTTATTTTGTTACTTTAGCTGCCAGTAACATTTTTTACTTTTTTAACTTGATCATTAATGCCACATTAATGATCATTCTTAAGTTAGTTCGTAATTTGTTACTATTTTTTTCAGTTTATGTATCCCATAATTAGCAAAAGATACAAAAATATTAAAAAAACATCAGGAAATTATGTTGACTTACTTTGGTTTTATTTTGTTACTTTAGCTGTCAGCAAGTTTTTGGACAAATTGTACTTTCTAATGCTTTTCTGGACAATCCTGAAGTGATGTACAATTTATTACAAAATTATTTTTAAATTTATTTAATTAAACATCAAAACAAGTAGCGTGCTCCAAAAATTTTATAAAAATTCAAATGATATGTTTCGTTTTTATTTTGTTACTTTAGCTGCCAGCACTTTTTTGGACAAATTGTACTTTCTAATACTTTTCTGGACATTTCTGAGATTATATACAATTTGTTACAAAATTATTTTTAGAATTTATTCATCCAAACATCAAAACAAGTCACGCACCCTTAAAATTTTATAAAAATTCAAGTGAATATAATTTGTTTTTATTTTGTTACTTTATCTGCCAGCACTTTTTTGGACAAATTGTACTTTTCACTGCTTTTCTGGACATATCTGAAGTGATATTGAATTTGTTACAAAATTATTTTTAAATTTATTCATCCAAACATCAAAACAAGTCACACGCTCAAGTAACTGCGGTAAATAGTTTGTTCGTTTTTTTATTGTTACGTCAGAAGCTCACAATTTTTCAGAGTTTTAAAGGCTTTTTATTTTTTACAGAGATTGTGAAATTAAAAATAATTTATTATACAATTTGTCCAGAGAGACGCATAAGAGAGTAAGCCGACAGAGGCCGTTCTTCGAAAATATGTTATTTTTAGGGATTTTTTCTCAATAGAGATAACGTAACAAATTGGTTTTGGTTATTATAAGCTTGGTAGAGTTGGAATATAGCAATTAAATTTATTTTATGATGTCATATGTGTATTTGGAAATATATTTTTATAAAAAAAAATTTTCGGTAATTTTTTTTTAAACGACCAGTGCATCTGAAAGTACTTCTTAAGTAACAAATTTAGGTACACTATTGACAGTCCTTGGGTGAATATCCTCGAAGTTATCGCAATGACTGCTAACTTCAAGTTGGATGTTTGGAGATTTTTCAAAAACGGTTCGAGGTACAAATTTTTTTTTATTGTAACAAATTAGCAACAAATTAGTAACAAAATCCCCCACCCTTTTTTTTGCAGGTTGCTATAAATGTATTTCCAACTTTATACAGGGCGAGTCGAAATTAAACTGCCAAATTTTTTAAGCCAATTCTATGACTAATTTTAAGATAAAAACTTCAAATTAACATATGTCCGATTTTGCTTCCTAAGGGAGCTACAGCCCTTCAAAAGTGTTGACGAAAAGAAAGGTTATAAAAATTAAAAATACCCTTAATTTAATTAAAACATCCAAAATAATCAAATAAAGACATAGATTTTATTAGCTACCTACTACCTAATAATAAAAGACGTGTATTGTAGAAAAAAGTAGATACCTAATGTGCCGTAAAATATCGTTAAAATGACCAGTGCGTGATTATGTGCATTTTTCTCTAAAATGGTGCATTCTACAGAGTTCGTACAAGAATACCTTTTTTATCAGAAATTGTTTGCCGCACATTATTTAAAAAAAAAATCTTAAAAATGAACCTCTAAAAAGTTATCACGGTTTTTATTACCATCCCTCTCCAAAACTACCCTTTAGAAGCATCCAAAGAAATTCAAATGAAATCAGGGAAACATATGTAATGTGTATTATGGTTCACATCAAATTTGAAGTTTCTACTATAAAGCGTTTTCAAATAAACCTACAAAAACCTTCTTTTTTACACTATCTTTGAAGGGCTGTATTTCCCTTAGGAAGCGAAATCGGACATATGTTAATTTGAAGTTGTTATCTTCAAATTAGTCATAGAATCGGGTTAAAAAATTTGGCGGTTTAATTTCTACTCACCCTGTATACGTCGATATGCCCGGGAGGTAGTATAAGACCGCTAGAACATTCTGTTGAATTTTCATGTATACTATGCCAGCCGATTGAATAGCATTTAATACAATAAACGACCGCTGTGGCAAATACGTACCAAAACTCTTACGAACTAAAAATAAAACAAGTCTCATCCCGACCGGTCCTGACGGTAGTATATGATTGCGGACTAAATTTCAGGAAAGTGTTGTTTATTTGCAAAAAAATAATAAATTCAACTTGGCACCAGAGGTATTTTTATGAATGTTTCATTGGCAGTCAACCTGTTAATAAATTTGAAAATTACAATCACTATTAATTTATGTAAATACCTGAACCAATGAATTTCCTCCTGTTAACACAACTGAACTGTATAAAGCAGGCCGAACGTCAACATCACACATTCCAGCACTTGTAGCAGCTAAAATATAATCAATTATTACCAAAAATATTGCACATAATCAAAAAAATTACCAATGTAACCTGCTCCAAGCATAGCATGATCAAACAATCCTTCAGCGAGCCTAAAACGCTCACATCCAAAATCTTGATGATAACCGGTTGGAAATTCATAATGCACCGAAGGTATTGCAGCAGCAGCACGTTCTTCATACGGTGATTCAGAAACCTGATAATAAAAAATTATAAATACTTATATTAATCAACGACTTAATTAATACCTGTAAAACGGTTTGCTGGAAGTCTTGTACTGTTTTTTTCGTCATATAAGCCATCCAACTATTTGTGGGTGCAAAATCTAAAGACTTCTTAACAAATTTGGGTTTATCCTTGTCCCTAATAACCTCCTTTGAAGCAATCAAAGGTGATGGTGTTAAATCAATACCAAGATTTTCAAGCATCTCCCTGGCTCGTAAAATTAAATAATCTCCACCCAAAGGTGATTTTACTACTGCATTTGAGATGACGTAACCATCCAAAACAGGTACCGCAGATGTGTGAGTAGCACCACTGTCAATAACTAAAGCAGTGGATCTTCCATTAGCAAAAGCAGCAAGCGCAGCATTTTTTACCAGAAAAAAAGCAGGTACTTTATATTTCTCAAACATAATCTCCATCAATTTTTCACGCTTCGGTCTTTGATTCCAAGGAGATTCAGAGAAAAGCACAGGATGGAATTCAGATTCGGACTGGATGATTTTTTGATATGAATAATCAATAACCTTTTCAAAAAAATCCCAGTTTTCTATCATACCATCCTTCATGTAACTGTGTAATTCCATGTTTACGCGAGGCGTGTGTAGGTATGTAGTATCGATAAAGTACTTCCATGCTAAATTAAAAACATTAACATTAACATCGCATCTGATATCGGTGGACAAATTGTTAAGAAAATTACACTAAAATTTGATTAATTATAAAAGTTATAGTATTAATAATTACCTGCAGGTGAGGGTGTGATATTTCCAGGTTCAGTTTTTACTTCAGGTTCCAATTTTGGGGTCCCTGGGGCAACACCTATAATGGCAGGTATTTCTGCTTTTGGAGTGTCTTCTTGTGCATATCCGACTCGTAAAGAATGGTGGCCTGGATCAAACACCAACGCGCCTATTTCATCACCTCCATAAAGCATACCCGACATTTTTTAAAACAATAATTATAAAAGTTTGTTTGTGTACAGGTTTAGAGGTTAAGCTGCAGTCGATTTGTACCATAGAAGTGAAGTTTATAGACCGATTTAGTGTAGCTGCTTTCGTTTTGACAATTTTGGAGTAGCGGTGGTGTAGCATCCAAAATGAGATAAAAATTTACCTAAAGGCCGTATGAAACTTGCGAGTTTACTGTATAAAATGTTCACATCTTTTTAGACTACACTCCAGCGCCGTTTTTTAATAATGATTACTAACAGGGCGAATCTTCGTGAGTATAGCTTCGTTTTGACGAGACGCCCAACTTTCCTCTACGAAAATTCTCAATAGTGGTATAATAAAGTGGGCACCAGTAAAACATGTAGATTGGGTGATTGTCCTAATTTTATTACTAACAGTTAGTTTTTAAGTTAAAGTTTAAGATAATTTGATAAAAAAAACACGAAAAAACGTTTGTCGTACAAAATTGATGGCTTGAATGAAGCCTTCCCCCACTCTTAACATGTCCGAATAATGTGGTCATAAAAATTATTACTAATCAGTTGATTTTTTTACTGTTGTTTGGTAAATATTTGTATAATTAAATTGCCATATTGTCCTACAAATTAAATGGTATGATTTTGTTTAAATATGGACAAGTATGATATTTAAAGTTGGTAAAATATTAGAATTTGTAGAAAGAGTTTATAAGTTTATAAAATTCTTCAAAATATGCAATAATTTTTATTTACCTTTATTAACAATTTTTTTTTTCGAATAAATTCTAAACTATGGAAAATATTAAAAAAATATTTTTATAAAAGTTATTTGTTTTAAAAGACCTATCAAACCATACTTATATTTTTCCGGAACAACCCGGAACTATCCGGAACCGGATATCACTTTGATTTTTTAAATTGCAACATAGGTCGAGTTTGGTGTGGTTTGAAAGGTCTTTTCAAAATAAACAACTTTTATTAAAATATTTTTTTAATATTTTCCATACTTTAGAATTTATTACAAAAACAAAAAAAAATGTTAAAAAAAGTAAATAATAATTATTGCATATTTTGAAGAATTTTGTTGAAATATGGACAAGTATGATATCTAAAGTTTGTAAAACATTAGAATTTGTAGAAAGAGTTTATAAATTTATAAAATTCTTCTTAGTATCGTACTCAAAAAAAACTAATGTTAGTTGTTTTGCGGGCACTTTTAAATGAGATGGAGTCTATTATGGATGGATTTTTTTTACTCTGGCTTAGTTAAAAATGGCCGTGTAAGCAAATTTTTATCTTTTGTATTTATTGCAAACGCATGGATAAAAAAATACCCATTGTGTAGTATAAAGATATGTAACATAATGATAGTACAAAAACTAAATTAAAGAAAAAACTAAAGAATCAAAAAAAGTAGAAAATAAAGAAGAAAAAAAAATCTAAAATAAAAAAAGGAGCAAAAATTTAAAAAAATACAGTAAAATTTAAGTAATAAAATACAAAAAAAAATATTAATGGAAAAAATTTACAAAAAAAATAAAACTTTGTAAAAATAAAAATGTATATTTAAATTCATATTCCTAGAGGTTATATTTAGAATATTTATAATTAATGTATTTATTTTGTATCTATTGCAAACTTGGGCATAAAACAAAAAAATACCCACTTGAAAATAATTAACACAATTAATGGAGCAATATATGTTATTAACTATAGATAATTAAAAAAACAGTGATAAATAAAAAAACCTATTACAAATAAATAAAACTATAGGTCTAAAATATTTAGTGCAAATTTAAGTAAAAATACGAAAATAATTTATAATTACAAATTATAGATTCTGATAAAATACATTTTTATAGTAACTTTTGTAACGTAAAGTTATAATAAATAGGTAAGTGGGTTAAAATAAAAGAATCAATCATTACTTTTAAGGTTTAAGTTGAGCAATCTGAAAAGTGCTCGCAAATTTTCAGGTAATTTTATTTAAGTAGTAGAATTTCAGAATTAAAATATTTTTAATTTTAGAGTTTTTTATGTTTATTCAAAATTTGCAAATATGTAATACCAATAATTTTATTTCCATAAGACATTTTGAATAATTTCGAGAAATTTATCAAAATTACATTAATAATCAAAATAACTTCTTTAACCAATATCAAAATAATCATTTCATCAGTTACACATTTTTATTGTAAAAATTAACCTTTTTTTTAAGTTTACAGGTAACTATTATTCTACAGGTACAAGGATAATAATTTAATTCTGGAATTTCGTATCAGGGTTAATGGTGATGTCAATCACTTTTCTATTTTAAACCATTTTAGTAAATAATATGTTTATTGGTAAAATTAACAATATTTTAAGTTTACAGATGATCAATAGATAAATCCGGAATAAACGTGAAACGTGTCCTAAAAAATCTAATTACATGCATGTTTCGGGGAAAGGTTGATTTTCTTGTTTTATAGTATGTATTAGGTGTACGAGGTACGTAAGGAAAATTGTAATTTTCTGTATTAAAATTAAAAAAATTCAAGGTGGATTACAATGTTAATTGTGGCAATTCATTTTGGAACACGGATGCAGAGGCTATGATAATCATTTTTATCTTCCGTTTATATTTTTAAGTAAAAGTAACGAAAATCATACTTTTCTGTGCTAAAATTGTTATTTTTTAAATTTACAGATGAATGCATGGGAAAAAAGAAATACAAAAAAAGAATTAATTGCACAGGGGGTTTTTTCTCTTTCTCTTTCACTTTAATCTATTTTTGTTAGTTTTTGCCTGTGCATGCAGCTTCTAAGAGAAATGTGAGATTTTAGTGCGCCTGAAAATGGGCTCTTTGGACCTGAAACATGTAGCAACCTGTAAATCATGTTGGTTTTACTGTATACATGTTTGTCTCACTCTTCCAACACCATCACTTGATTAAAATTTACCACATTTAAAGTATTATAATCTAAAAATTTTCAGATGATTTCAGATAGGTATAAGAATACTGTAGAATTATAAAATCTCTTCTCCATTCATTTTATTTAGTAATCAAGTAACTAAGGCAACTAAACTTTTTTATAGCTGTAATTATTAGTATTTAAAGATTACAGGTGAAGTTTCTTAAAAAAATAACATGAAAGATCTGATTGCAAAGAAAATTTAATTGATTCATGATTTATCTAGTATCAAATTAAGGTGCTGGTAATCGCTCTTTCAAAGGTATCAAAATTTATAACAGTTAAACATATTTCAATAATAAAGGGCAACCCGTTCCGGTACATACATAATACAATACTAAAATAATGTTTTTTCGTCCTATGATACATTTTTTTATTTTTACAGAGTTAATGAAGCTACAGCATAGTATCAAATCTAGAATAAAATTTAAAAATTTGTCTAAATTAGAGAATAAATTAATTTCTGGTTATGTATAAGTATTTTAAGTAGTAGTACTGGGTATTTGCTGTTTATTATGTATGCACCATTTTTTGTAAACGTTTCTTAATAATTAATAACAACCCACCCAGTAAACCAAAAGAGGTATTATTTATGTAAAATATATATAACATGTAAGAAAACTTATGTAAAATCTAGAGAGAAATTAGGGATAAATCATGTAAGGAAGTCAGCCATATTTGGGGATAGGTTATTATGTGTAAATTATGTACATTTTTATATACAATATATATATATCAGATATAAGTAAATAAAAACCAAAAATATCATTTTTTTGCTTGGACGGTACAATGTATTAATTAGCTGCTACCAGGCCATTTCTAGTAAGTAATCACAAGTATAATACATAAATATTATCTTAACTTAAACCATGTTAAACTTAAAGTGGGATTTGCGGGATTCGAACCCACGCCGTTGCAGTCGCAAATTGTCGAATCAAGCCACCTAACCGTTGGACCATCGAGGCTTCATGAAATGAAGACACAAAAACATTGTTTTAAAGCAATTCCACATATATTATATTTGTTTTCATACAAATAAAAAAAACTAAAAATAAATTAGTCAAGTTAAAAGAAGTTCAATTATATATAAAAATTAAGTATTTAAAATTATTTTTAACAAAATAAATAAATTATAAATTATAACTCAACTTTTTTCTAATAATGTCGGTGTTGAATGTTGGATTTCTTTGGTAAGCGCAATTTTGCAGAAAAAATTAAGAAAAAATTCTTAACTTTAAAAATATTCAAAATAAAGAAATTAAATATAAAAATTAAGTAGTTAAAATTATTTATAACAAAATAAATAAATTCTAACCCAAGTTCCATACATTTTTCTAATAAGTTATTTTATTTTATATTTTATGTATGGATTATTTACATAAAGAATATAAGTAAATAATTTATGTAGGTATATTTTAAATTAAATGTCTAATGTAAATAACACAGGCGATATTTTACATTAATAATAAATTATTATTTATATATAAAATATACATATACGAACTTATGAATTGTATATGTAAATAATTCTATATAAATAACACATTATAAATTTTACTTATTATTTACATAGAGAAAATAATATAATATTATATATGTAAAATATACATATATTTTACGTTAAATTAGCTACATAGGAGAATTTACCAGCTATCTATGTGTATTTTATATATAAGTTACAAATTGGTTTACTGGGCAGTAAACCAAAAGAAGTATTATTTATGTAAAATATATATAACATGTAAGAAAATTTATGTAAAATCTAGTGAGAAATTAGGGAAAAATCATGTCAGGATGTCAGCCATATTTGGGGATAGGTTATTATGTCTAAATTATGTAAATTTTTATATATAAAATATATATCAGATATAAGTAAATAAAAACAAAAAATATCATTTTTTTGCTTGGACGGTACAATGTAGTAATTAGCAGCAACCAGGCCATTTCTAGTAAGTAATCACAAGTATAATACAATATTATCTTAACTTGAACCATGTTAAACTTAAAGTGGGATTTGCGGGATTCGTACCCACGCCGTTGCAGTCACAAATTGGCGATTCAAATTAATATTTCCCGCGCAAATGTATGTTTGGTTGCATATTCTATTGACGTCACATCAGTGACAAAATAAATAAAAATTTTAACTTGCAAAGAAATAATCAAATTTAATACTACAAAGTAAATTATGTAAGTTGACGTTATTTACTTGACTATAACAGACGTTAACAAACGTTAAACGCTAAAATCGTCTGCATAACTATCACCGACGTGACGTCATTTCATAGTTCAGCGCTATGCCGCAAGAGGGAGATCGCTTAGCTAGAATCGTCAATTGTTGAATCAAGCCACCTTACCGTTCAACCATCGAGGCTTCATGAAATGAAGACACAAAAACATTGTGTTAAAGCAATTCCACATATATTATATTTGTTTTAATACAAATAAAAAAAAATTAAATATAAATTAGTGAAGTTAAAAGAAGTTCAATTATGTATGAAAATTAAGTAGTTAAAATTATTTATAACACAATAAATAAATTATAACTCAACTTTTTTCTAATAATGTCGGTGTTGAATGTTGGATTTCTTTGGTAAGCGCAATTTTGCAGTATATTTTGCTTTTATTATTTTATGCATAATATCCTTGGCCAGGATTTTTATATTATATTTATATTATTATATTCATAAATATAAATTGGTTAAGTTAAAAAAAGTTATAACAAAATAAACAATAAATTTTAACCCTTCTCGCATAATTTTAAAAAAATTAAGAAAAAATTCTAAACTATAAAAATATTCAAAATAAAAAAATTAAATATAAAAATTAAGTAGTTAAAATTATTTATAACAAAATAAATAAATTCTAACCCAACTTCCATACATTTTTTTAATAAAAGTTATTTTATTTTATGAGTTGAAATTAGTGCCCGTAGGAGAATATAGGAAACATAAATTAGACCGGTAATCGGACATATATTTTATTGCAAACGACTTACACCATTTACCTAACGTTTCGCCCTACAACGTAGGCTTCATCAGAGCTCTGAGGTGGAAGTCTGTACAGCTATACGATAGTTTTCGTACAACGAAAAAACCGTTTGTTGACTTAGTTGCTTGGTAACAGATTTTCTATCACCCTTCCTTATGCACGTTTTGTATTCATTGAAAAAAGATAAAATCCGCCACCATAGCAACATATTCAACAATACGATATTTTCGTTGTACGAAAACAATCGTATAGCTTACAGACTTCCACCTATAGGTACCTTACTGGGTCTCGTGTTCCTATGTTACTTTCGTCTAACTACTTTTTGAATAAAATAGAAATTTGTAAAAACCAAGTATTTGCCGTCTTTACTACTTGGATAGGTTACATGATTGTACTCATGTTGAGAATTTCTTATAATTATAATTTGACTTGTTGCATTACATTTTCGCACCAGAGCTCTGATGAAGCCCACGTTGTAGGGCGAAACGTTAGGTAAATGGTGTAAGTCGTTTGCAATAAAATATATGTCCGATTACCGGTCTAATTTATGTTTCCTATTTTATTTTATATTTTATGTATGAATTATTTACATAAAGAATATATGTAAATAATTTATGTAGGTATATTTTACATTAAATGTCTAATGTAAATAACACAGGCGATATTTTACATTAATAATACATTATTATTTATATATAAAATATAAATATACGAACTTATGAATTGTATATGTAAATAATTCTATATAAATAACACATTATAAATTTTACTTATTGTTTACATAGAGAAAATAATATAATATTATATATGTAAAATATACATATATTTTACGTTAAACTAGCTACAAAGGAGAATTTACGAGCTATCTATGTATATTTTATATATATATATATATATTTTATATTGTATATAAGTTACAAATTGGTTTACTGGGAAGCTATAATTAGGAGTAGAAAATTAAAAAGTATTAGTAGATGTAGGTTCTATAGAATTTTCTGAAATGTATTATGTAATCTTTGCAATCTTTCATTGTTTTATTTTGAAAATAATTTGGTAGAAAAATTTACAAAAAAATGTGATATACTGGTTGAAGTTTGCAGATGATGCACTATTAAATGTTGCAGAACAGCTGCAGTTGTTAAAATTATGCTATAAGTAAGTAAATAAATTATTAAATCATATTTTATGTTTAAATTAACTTTTTTTAAAGATTCCAGATGAACACATTCTCAAATAAAATAGTTATAGTAAAAAATAAATTTATTGATAGATATTTCTTTTTTGGATTGAGGTGCTATTAAGCAGTTTGGTCTTTTAGTCCATTTTATAATTTGGTAAGGAACTATACTCAAATTTTTGTGTTTAAATTTACTTTTTTAAAGATTCTAGATGAACAAATTCTTGAACAAAATAGTCTTATTTAGAAAAACTCTATTGTTGAATATTTATTTTTAGGATTGAAGTGCTATTAAGCAGTTTGGTCTTTCAGTCCATTTTATTATTTGGTAAGTAACGAATCATATTTTGTTTATTTAAATTAACTTTTTTAAAGATTCCAAATGAACACTTTCTTGAAGAAAATAGTCGTACTAAAATAAACTCTATTTTGTTGAATATTTATTTCTTGGATTGAGGTGCTATTAAGCAGTTTGGTCTTTCAGTCCATTTTATTATTTGGTACCTTAGTAACTTATCATATATTTTGTGTGTTCAAATTAACTTTTTTAAAGATTCTAGATAAACACATTCCTAAAGAAAATAGTCCTTCTCTAAAATAAATCTATCGTTGAATATTTCTTCTTTGGATTGACGTGCTATTAAGCAGTTTGGTCTTTCAGTCCATTTTATTATTTGGTAAGTAACGAATCATATTTGTGTGTTTAAATTAACTTTTTTAAAGATTCCAAATAAACAGGCTAGTTGTACACCAGAAGATATAATTATGCAAATGCTGCAACAGTTTTTTTATTAGTTATAACTTTTTAATTACCTCCCCAAAATTTCACAAATTTTCCATAAAAATTAGTACTTTCAGGGAACCTTTTTCGGTAACTTCAAATTAAAATGTAGACATAAAGCTGTTACAACATACTACTATGAAAAAATGGACGTATAAAACTATATTACAATATTCTAACTAAAATATTTTCCTTACAATATTTTTTAATCAAGACCTACTTTTTAACATTTTTTAGCTCCAATATATTAGGAATACTATTCTGATAAATAATAAATTAAGAGTTCCAATTCAAGCATTAGGACCTAATGTCCTAATTAGGTTATGGGGTATACATTTTTTTAATTAATTCCAAGTTTTTTTAAGACTGGGGAATTTTGATAGTTTTGATAAAAAAATTTTGACGAACAAAAATTTTATTTTCGCTCTGTTTAAAAAAGTGTAAAAAGTTCGGCAACGCCCGTTTATTTTTGAATAAAGCATTTTTGTGAAAAACTGTTTCAAATAAAAGTCTTACAATTCTTAATCACGCACTATTTGGAAATATTGCCATGACGTTGATCAGCAATTTGTAGGTCAGGCGATAACCACTTAAGTTTTTTTAAATTGCAACCACCTATTTTGATTCCATATTATTATAGCATACTTTCAGAGGTTTGTGGAACATATATTGTATGTATTTATTTTTATTTTTTTAGTCAATAGTTTGAAAGTTACAAGGATTTAAATTTTCAATAAGTTCGGCAACGCTGCTTTATTTTTGAAATTAAGCATTTTACACAAAAATGTTTCAAATAAAAGTTCTACGATTCATAGTATCGAATTATTTAAGAATATTGCCATGACCTTGACCAACAGGTTAAAGGTTAGGCGATAATTACTTAAAAATAAAATTAAATTTTTGAACATTTTTGTTTTTCCTGTATGTATCTTCAATTATAAGAGCGTAGTTTTGATAAAGGGTAATATTTTTCGGGAGCGGAAAAAAAAGGTAAAAGGCCGATAAAAGACCGAGAAAAGACCGAGAAAAGGCCGATAAAAGACCGACACGTGAACAAAAGCTGAAAGAGAAAAACCCGAACGATAAAAGGCGTACGCGGACAAAAGGCCGAAGGATATACAGGCGAACCATAAAAAGCCGACTCGGACAAAAGGCCGATAGAAAAAAACCGAATAACAAAAGTTTATATGCAGAAAATTGAAAAAAAAATGTTTAATTCTAAAAATGTCTATAATTTTTTTTCAAATAAAATGTTAGTATATATGATGACCTGGTACCTGATAAAAGGTTAAGGAAATTTTTTTACCAAAAATGCCATATATTTTTCCAAGAAAATTTTCTCTTTTCGTTTCAGAAATATTTTCATCTTTCAGGTTGGGCCAGATCGGGTCTGGTCAGTTTAGATTAATTTGCGCATAAACTTATTTCAGTCTTTTCTCTTCATCGGCCTTTTTTCTTTCGCCTTTTGTTCCAGGTTGGCCTTTTATCGTTCGGCCATTTTTCTTTCAACTTGTTATCTGCGTCGGCCATTTGTTTAATTCGGCCTTTTTACATTCAGCCATTTCTCCTTTACCCTTTTTTCCAATTTTATTCACGTCCGCCCTTTGTCCATGTCGGCCCGTGGTCTATGTTTGGCCTTTTGTCACTTTCGGCTTTTAGAGATTCGACCTTTTGAGGTAGACCTATATTTTTCGGTTCCACGAGGTTTCATGTCCATACTTTTACTTAAAAATTTCAAAATATGTATATTAAACGAAAATTCTCAAAATCACTGATAAAAATCCGAAAAAAAATTAATAAAAAAACATTTTTTTAAAGTTTATTCATATTTTTATTACATTTTATATAGGGTGTTCCTAAATATATACGAAGAAATTCTACAGGCGATTCCTTGACCAATTCTAAGACAAAAGTAAAGAATAAAAATTTTCTAAAAAGTGCTCTATTTTTTAGTTATGGGTTGTCAAACTTTCTATATTATTTTCATTTTCTGAGTATAACTTCTTTATTTTTTAAGATAATTTGATTAAATTTGAAACACGCTCTAGTTATTATAGTCGTAACAAGATAAAAATATCAAATATCGAAATAAAATACAGGGGGATGTATTTTGGGGGTATAGACCCCATTTTTTATGCCAAAACCTTTTTGTGCTACCCCACTTAACATTTTAAATGAGATATTCTAATTCCTTGCTTTTTTCTGAAAATTTTTGATCTTTTTAATTTTTTCACAGCTGGTACGGTTTAGAAGTTATTTAAAAACATGTACGAAGTTGTATGCCTATTTTGCATTAAACAGGGGTGCCTTTTTTTAAAATAAATACCAGAGACTTCCTAGAAGACTATTTGTCCAATTTTAAGACGAAAAAAGAGAATAAATATTTTCTCTAAAATGCTTCGTTTTTAATTTAAATTAAAATAAAATTAACAAAATAAAAAAAAACTTATTTACATATAGGATTACACTTTTTAGGGATAGTTTTCCATCTACTTTTGTTTCGCTAGTTCATTTAGTGCATAAAATACATTTGTCTTTAATTGAATAGGAACATTTTCTAACAATGCTAGAAGCCGATAGTCGATAGTTGAAATTTGAAAAGAAACCATTTTATTTAAAATGAACACATCTGGTTTTAAAAATGTGCATTTGTATAATTTTATGAAAGCATATTTTATTGTATCAATTTTAAATAAAATGATTTCTTTTCACATTTCAATCTTGTTGTGTGTGTTTTCGAGTGAACATTATCTTTTTTAATTACGTTAAAATGAACTACGCACTACACGAATGCTGAGATGTGCGATATGCATTTTGTATACGGTTCAGCGAATGGTAGTTCAATACTTGCCCAACGTATCTATCAAGAAAGATTCCCAAACCGCCAAATCCCTCATCATTCGATATTTGGTCGTCTTCATCAACGTCTTTGTGAACTGGAAGATTTGTTAAACATACAGCTGATAACGGGCGACCTCGAGAAGTTAGAACTCCACAATTAGAGGAAAGAGTGTTAGACGAAATTGATGAACATCCTGACACAAGCACTAGGAAGATTGCTCTCGCTCTAAACGTAAGCCATGCTACAGTTTGGAGGATATTAAAAAGTCAGCTTTTATATCCATACCATATTCAACGAGTACAAGGCCTATTACCGAGTGTGACTTTCCAAAAAGAGTAGAATTGTGTAGAAGAATAAGAGTATGACTTGCAGAAAATCCTAAGTTCTTAACTCAACTCTTCTTCACCGACGAGGCTAGTTTCTCCAGGAATCAAATTATGAATTTCCATAATAATCACAATTGGGCGGAGGAAAACCCACATGCATTAGTTACAGCTCGTCATCAGCATCAATTTTCACTTAATGTGTGGGCCGGAATTATTGGAGATCATTTGATCGGTCCATATTTTTTACCAATGAGGCTAACTGGAGAAGTCTATCGCGATTTCCTTGAGCAACAGCTGCCAGCATTGTTGGAAAATGTTCCTCTTCGATTAAGAAGACAAATGTATTTTATGCATGATGGTGCGCCTGCACATTTCAGCATAGTTTCTCGACAGTATTTGGACAATTTATATATTCTAATCGTTGGATTGGTCGAGGAGGCCACCTCGATCTCCACACTTAAATTCCCTGCATTTTTTTCTATGGGGTCACCTAAAATCAATGGTTTATACAACACCCATTGAAAATGTTGAAGAACTA
Organism: Stenus bimaculatus; assembly: GCA_963971135.1. NCBI lineage: Eukaryota > Metazoa > Arthropoda > Insecta > Coleoptera > Staphylinidae > Stenus > Stenus bimaculatus. The sequence continues at coordinate 17,486,242 of OZ020185.1, read as the reverse complement.
AGGAATCGTATTTTGTTGTATCCTGTGAAATAATTCGAAATACCCCTGGTGTTTTTGAACGAGTTCGAAATTCAATGCTGAGAAGAATAGACGCTTGTATTGAAGTTGGCGGCAGTCATTTTGAACAGTTATTATAATTTAATATTAAAGTATTCGAGGTCAGCTCAGCCATTAAATAATTAAAATTATTTTTAGACACAATTTTATTAATAATACTTTTTTGGGGTGCAAAGCTAGCTCGCCTCCTCGTGGTGTACCCTGGGTAATTCTAAATGAACTAGCGAAACAGAAGTAGATGGAAAACTATCCCTAAAACGTGTAATCCTATAAATAAGTATTTTTTTTTTATTTTGTTAATTTTATTTTAATTTAAATTAAAAACGAAGCATTTTAGAGAAAATACCCAGTAAACCAAAAGAGGTATTATATATGTAAAATATATATAACATGTAAGAAAACTTATGTAAAATCTAGAGAGAAATTAGGGATAAATCATGTAAGGATGTCAGCCATATTTGGGGATAGGCTATTATGTGTAAATTATGTAAATTTTTATATACAAAATATATATCAGATATAAGTAAATAAAAACAAAAAATATCATTTTTTTGCTTGGACGGTACAATGTAGTAATTAGCAGCAACCAGGCCATTTCTAGTAAGTAATCACAAGTATAATAAATTAATATTATCTTAACTTAAACCATGTTAAACTTGAAGTGGGATTTGCGGGATTCGAACCCACGCCGTTGCAGTCGCAAATTGTCGAATCAAGCCACCTAACCGTTGGACCATCGAGGCTTCATGAAGTGAATACACAAAAACATTGTTTTAAAGCAATTCCACATTAAATAAATATTATATTTGTTTTAATACAAATAAAAAAAAATTAAAAATAAATTAGTGAAGTTAAAAGAAGTTCAATTATATATAAAAATTAAATAGTTAAAATTATTTTTAACAAAATAAATAAATTATAAATTATAACTCAACTTTTTTCTAATAATGTCGGTGTTGAATGTTGGATTTCTTTGGTAAGCGCAATTTTGCAGAATAAATTAAGAAAAAATTCTAAACTTTAAAAATATTCAAAATAAAGACATTAAATATAAAAATTAAGTAGTTAAAATTATTTATAACAAAATAAATAAATTCTAATCCAACTTCCATACATTTTTCTAATAAGTTATTTTATTTTATATTTTATGTATGAATTATTTGCATAAAGAATATAAGTAAATAATTTATGTAGGTATATTTTAAATTAAATGTCTAATGTAAATAACACAGGCGATATTTTACATTAATAATAAATAATTATTTATATATAAAATATACAGTATACGAACTTATGAATTGTATATGTAAATAATTCTATATAAATAACACATTATAAATTTTACTTATTACTTACATAGAGAAAATAATATAATATTATATATGTAAAATATACATATATTTTACGTTAAATTAGCTACATAGGAGAATTTACCAGCTATCTATGTGTATTTTATATATAAGTTACAAATTGGTTTACTGGGTATTTATTCTCTGTTTTCGTCTTAAAATTGGTCAAATAGTCTTCTAGGAAGTCTCTGGTATTTATTTTGTAAAAAAGCCACCCCTGTTTAATGCAAAATTGGCATACAACTTCGTACATGTTTTTAAATAACTTCTAAACTGTACCAGCTGTGAAAAAATTAAAATGATCAAAAATTTTCAGAAAAAAGCAAGGAATTAGAATATCTCATTTAAAATGTTAAGTGAGGTAACATAAAAAAGTTATAGCATAAAAAATGGGGTCTATACCCCCAAAATACACCCCCCTGTATTTTATTTCTTTTTATTCTTTACTTTTGTCTTAGAATTGGTCAAGGAATCGCCTGTACAATTTCTTCGCATATATTTAGAAACACCCTGTATATTTTGAATATTATATTACAAACAATTATTATTGTATAAAATATAAAATAATATTTCAACAGTTTAAAATTTATTAAAATTTAAAATACATTCATATAATGTAATATACAGGGTCTAACAAATAATTCTTGAAACCTTTTGAATTAGGACGCGGATTCCTGAACTTTCACACAGTGAATGTTAAATTCACCTTCCTCGAAGCGCATGCGTCAAAATCTCATCAGCGAATCCAAATTCACTTAGTCTGAATGGATTTGTTTACTTCCCCCACTCCTTTGGAACAACTTACTCGAGATTTTAGGTAGGTGCAGCAAGGGTAAGGGGGGTTTCAAATTGAGTAGTTCAAGAACAGATGATCTTGTCAAAAAGAACTAGAGTAAAGTGTTCTGGAGTTACTCAGAGCAGCTCCGGAGTGTAAAAAGAAAGCGACTCTGGGTTATCCTTCGGCTACGATCGGAAAAGGTGGCTAGAATTCGTGGTTAATCGCTAAAATAACCTATAAACTTGCGTGAAATTTTTAAAATGTTTTCTAAAAATGCTATAAGTAAAATATTAATTTTAAAAAAACTAGGTGTAATTAATCGTAGTTTAAGTGTTTTAAAAGAATGCAAAAAAAAACCGAATAACCAAGCTGAAATTGATAAATTAGTAGCGAAGTATAAAGACTTGTTTTACTACAGCAGTTTTTTAGAAGATTCTGATATAATTTATGGATATAAAAGAATTAAAACTGAAAAATTTAGAAATAAAATTAAATTAAACGAAAATAAAGTAAAAGACGTACTTCCATTAAGTCTTCGGTTATTAAATAAAGATTTAAACGTAGAGTAAGTTAATGTTTTAATAATATTCAGTTATAACACTATTTTTATTAAAGAAACATGGATTATTTAAATGAATCCAAGAATGATGACGAAAAGGTGTTACGATTAAAAATAACTCAACCACCAGAAGACGCTAGTAATTGGTTGCATGATTATGAAAATTACACTGAGGAAGAAACTTTTAAAAAAGGAGCTACCGTAAAAATTGCTAGAACACCATGTAGTGGTTGTGGGGCTATTTTACACTGTGATGATGAAACGATGCCAGGTTTTATTCCTGCAGAAATTTATAATAATTCAGTAAAACCAGACGGAGCGAAATTACAAGATGTCATTTGTCAACGTTGCCATTTTTTAAAGGTTTATAATCAAGCCTTAAATGTACAAGTGTCACCGAACGATTATTTAAAAGTTTTAAGCAAGGTTTATTCTCATGGGAGGTGTTTGGTGATTTTACTCGTTGATTTACTTGATTTTCCCTGCTCGATTTGGCCAGGAATGCAGGATTTAATAGGGGTTGATAAAGAAATATTTGTTGTGGGAAATAAAGTTGATTTACTACAAATAAATGACCCTAACAATTTAGAACACATAAAAAGTGTCTTATATAAGAGCATAATAGACGCTGGTTTTGCTGAAGATAATGTTAAATACGTGTCTTTAATTTCTGCTAAAACTGGTTACGGGATTGAAGATCTTATCACGAATTTATTTTATTTATGGAGGTATAAAGGTTTGTAGTTTAAAGTTTTTTGGTCATAATGACTACGTTTATCTCGAGAAACTCAACCCAGCTTGAATTCTGCTTGGCTTGACTTCTACCATTTGAAGTACATGTAAAAGGTCAAATCAAGCCCGAATTCAAGCTGGCTCGTTCCGCTTGAGCTAAACGTAGTCAATGTTTTTTCTATTAGGTTGTAAAGAAAGTGAATATAATTCGGCTAAACAAAACTTTATTAATCAAAATTGAAACCATCAGATTCAATGAATTTTTTACAATTGAATATAACTCAAAAGTCTAGAAGCCACAAAAATGTTGAATGAATTTTTTGCATTGTCTTTGTTTCTGAAACTTTTTTTCTTTAAGAATTGATCAAGATGTTTAAAAAAGTGGTAATCAGTGGGTGAAAGGTCTGGCGAGTATTGTGGGTGTCCTAGAGCAGTGTTTCTTAAACTATGGGTTGCGACCCCCGGGGGTGCCGCGAAAAAATTTTTGGGGGTTCGCAAAAATATATTGTAAACTGATAAATTAATTCAATATTTTCATTTTAATTGCAATTAAATTAAATAAGAATTAAGTTCTACTGTAACTCGTGAATATTCGTTAACCAGTTAACTGTGCGCAGGTAATATACTTTCCGCTGATGGTACGCTTAAACTTGAATTTCCCACAAAAACTTTACCTAATTTTTGGAGCAGGGTTAAGAAAGAATATCCAACAATATCTGACGAAGCAATGAAAGTTCTTTTGTCATTTGCAACCACATACTTATATGAATCATCAATTTCAATTTTAACGTTAACTAAATCAAAGTACAGTCTCAATATAAAAAACATTGAAAAGACCGTCAATAACAAATATTCAACCACGATTTAGTTTTTTGTGTAAGGGCAAGCAAGTGCATCATTCTGACTAAAAATATTTTCGCTATTTAAATGTAAACATTTTTATGATTTTCTAGTTTTTTTTGTGATAATTAAAATAAAAATTTATATATATTAATAATATACCGGGTGGAAATGAAACTAGGGCCACCCCTGGCATTTCTTTATTTATGGAAATAAAAAATTTAAATTTTAGTATATTATTATATGATCTAAGAAAACAAATCTTATGGATCGAATAAATTTTTACTTTTACTTCCGGTTTATCAGGAAATGGCATCCACTTTCTTATTTTAAATATAACACCCTGATTTTTTCTACGTAAAATCAAACATTGGTTAATTTTAAGTATGTTTATGACAAAAAAATATTTTTTTTCAAAACTTTAAGAAAAAAATTTGAATTTTTTTTGGTAAAAAATTTGAGTAAAACCTACAAAAACTATTTTTAAACATACATATGGGATATCACAGTAACCGGAAAAAAACACTCTATTTAATTAGGGTGTGGCCCTTATATCATCCCATTTAAAAAAAGTAAAGATATTTCCAAAAAACGCTTCTTGAAAATTAAAAAAAATAATATCTCAAGAACGGTGAAATAAATTTTATAAATTACAATTTATTTTACGTATTTGTATTATTATTATTATTAAAATTTTTTTTTTGTCATAAACATACTTAAAACTAACCAATGTTTGATTTTACCTAGAAAAAATCAGGGGGTTACATTTAAAATAAGAAAGTGGGTGCCATTTCCTGATAAACCGGAAGTAAAATGAAAGATTTATTCGATCCATAAAATTTGTTTTCTTAGATTATATAAGATACTAAAATTCTAATTTTTTATTTTCATAAATAAAGAAATGCCAGGGGTGGCCCTAGTTTCATTTCCACCCGGTATATAAATATTATATAATATATACCAACCCAAAATTAACTCTACCGAGTTTTATTTTTTTAAATTTAATTTTTTCCTGTTCAAAATATTCAGGGAAAAAATTAATTAATTATATGGGGGTCGACTAAAAATTTTTACTTTAAAAAGGGGTCGCAATCGCAAAAAGTATAAGAAGCACTGTCCTAGAGTTTCATACTTCATACCCCACTTTTTATAATTGGAATTTCAGTAAATTTTCCGAATATTCATTTTTATATCAACCATAAAAAACTTCATTTAAAAAGTTAATCAATTTGTTGGTATTTCATTTTTATTATTAATCATCAATGGTACCTACTTTAAAAATTTTTTCTTATATCTTTCAATTTTTATTTTTTTGTATTATTGCAACATTTAAAACTTCCCAAATATAGAAAATCAGAAAGGACCAATTATAAAAAAATGAGGAAGTCAAGAGTTTTTGGCCGTGATTGTGCATGAGAACCACAAGAGCGCACAAATTTCATCAAAAATGTGCTTTTAAAATTTAACATTACACCAGTAGCACCAGGTCCTTATTCACCAATATTAAACCCAATTGAAGTAAACTGCCAAAAACTCTTGGTTTCCTCAATATTTCACAAAAGGTCTTTTCTAAGATTAAATTAATATTTCTGAAATACAACTGATGTTTTCTGAATTATAATTGATACTTCTGAAATTAAATTGATTATTCTGAAATACAATGGATGATTTCTGAAATTGAATTGATCTTTTCTGAAATACAATTGGAAAAGGTGTAGAAGAAAACATGTAAACCTGTTTGCTGTATATTCTTATTAATGATACTAGAGGTAATATATATGGTGTCTCATTTGACGTTGGACTGTATGGGTATCTTTGTTATTATTGGAGATAGAAAGTCGGTTAAATGGACAAGGTAGTAGAGATTTGTTTGAATATTAATAAATATTGTATCTTTCCTGCGCTATCTTGAAAAAACAAGAAAATTTAATTTTCAAAATATGGCTATAACTTCATTATTTTCGGTGGTACCAAAAAAGTTTTTTGTCATTATGTAGGCACTTTTTTCTGTACAATGCAGTAAGACAAACGAATATTTTTTTTCCCCAAAAATAAACCAAACTTAGTTTTTTCTTATGGGAGCCATATTGCATTTACACATATTCGAAATCGGTGTATTTTTCTGAGTAATTTGGTATATCATATGTAATATTTTAGGCCGGTATTACACAGTAATATTTATATGGCATAGATCTATTATCAAATATATGACTGTGTAAGGCCGTCATTACACTGTAATATTTATATGGCTTAGGTCTATTATCAAATATATTTGATTAAATATATATGACTGTAATACGTCGTCTTTGATAATAGTTGAACTATATGTCTATGATAATATGTTCTAGTAAACAGAACATATGATAATAGTTTGAAAAAAAATGCGTCCGACAAGTTTAACTGGACCTTAGTTGCAACAAAAATGTTGATTTCTGAGTATGAAGCAAATGAAATGCTATACAACACTAAACATTAAACATATAAGAACTGAAATAAACGTTTAACATTATGTCAGTCAATTTCAGAGAGTGTAAAGCCTAGTTTTCATTGGTAGAGTTAACGGTCGAGTTACTAGGGCGAGTTAGTACTATCCTTGTAACTCTACAAATGTAAACGCAATTGGTAGAGTAGGGCAGTAAATTTGACTAGATTTTGGTAGAGTAGAGTAGGATTGCACAGCGGTAGAGTTAACTCGCCCACTAGGCAAACTCACCTTCTCCCACTACCAATTTTTACGTTACTCTACTCTACTCAACCGCAACTCTCCCAATGAAAATGCATTTGAAATAGTCCAGTAAATAAAAATATTCGCTTTTTTTATATTTTTATTTGATTATTTTGATTAAAAATTCGAAAATTAATAAAACTTTAATTAACTCAGTATATAAGAGGTACGGTTTCAACGGATCCCTTCTTTTTAACCAATTTCTAATTCTTATTTTTTTTTGTTTAGTTATTTGTTCCTCAACAGCTAAAGTTAATTCCTTTAGCAAAATTCCAGAAACTTTTCGCAAAGATTTCCTCAAAATTTGGTGCTGCTCGATGTTCATCGTTGATCTATGAATTTTGTACTGAACGACTCTACTCTACCACATATTTTGAAATGTGTGCGGACGGGTACTCGACCAAATTCGGTAGAGTTGACTTTCCTGACTAAAATGTAGGCAAGTGTACTGTACCAATAAAAACTAGGCTTAAGAAGATAGTCGGCGAAATGTTTGAAAAGCATACTTTTCGCTAGTAAAAATTGATTTTTGGGCATTTGTAATCAAAAACTTAACAAAACCGCTATTGTTTGCCTTTCAAATTGAATTTAGTTTTCATATAGAATTTTTGTTTTTCATGTGGAGTCTATGATAGGGGCGTACTTTTTGAACAATGATAAAAAATGCGTTTTTATTTTTATTCAAAAAGTATAGTAGAAGCGGCGGCGACACTAAGTCTAGTGTGATAAAACTTTTCAAGGTCGTACATATAATTCGTTACGTCATTGAGGGGAGAACACAAAATGGCACTGCTGCCGCGTGTTGACCGAACGCCACTATAAAAAAAATTCTTTCAAAATTTTTATTTTTTTTTTATATCTAGTATCAAAAAATTTCAGGATACTGATTATTCCTCGCGACAGGGGAGGGTTAGGGCTATAAAAAAATGCCCCCAAACCTGACAGGAACCGAGGCAGCAACCCAAAAGTGGGAATCATTTTCAAAAAAAAGCAACCACTTTTACAAGACGTCAGTAAAAGTGGTTGCCAATTTTTGAAAATTGACCATTTGTGGGATCTCTTATTTTCCTGCTGCCACTGATAAGCGTTCTCGCGGAGACTGGCAGCACCGTATTTTTTTATAGCCCTAACCCTCCCCTGTCGCGAGGAGAAATCAGAATCCTAAAGTTTTATGATACTAGATATTAAAAAAAATAAAAATTTTGAAAAAAAAAATTTATAGTGGCGTTCGGTCTACACGTGGCAGCAGTGGCATTTTGTGTTCCCCCCTCAATGACGTAACGAATTATATGTACGACCTTGAAAAGTTTTATCACACTAGACTTAGTGTCGCCGCCGCTTAGACTAGTACGTTTGTTTTTTTACGTTGTTTATTTCGCAATAATAAACAAATTGTAACAATTGAAATGCCAAAAGCAGCAAATTTTTGTTTATCTATTTTGTCTTTAAATATGACCAAATATATTATGTAGTGTAATAACTGCAGATTATATGATAATATAGTAGGACCGATTAGCAAACAGGAATTCCAACCTAACTGACATTGAATGAAATCAGCGACGCTGAATTTTCTTACCCTTGCTAGAATGTTGTATTAGTAGTAGTCTCTGCTACAACCCTCAAACTAGTAGTAGTAGTCCCTGCTATAATCCTCCAGCAGGTGTAGTAAAGTTCAGGGTCGCTGATTTCATTCAATGTCAGCTAGGTTGGAATTCCTGTTTGCTGGCTGGTCCTACTATACTTATTTTATGATATATTTTTCATCACATATTTTATAAGAGATATATGCCATATAAATGTTACTGTGTAATACCGTAATACGTCGTCTTTGATAATAGTTGAACTATGATCATATGTCTATGATAATATGTTCTAGTAAACAACATAATAATAGTTTGAAAAAAAAATGGCGTCCGACAAGTTTAATAGGAGCTGCAACATAATTGTTGATTTGTGAGTATGAAGCAAATTAAATGCTATACAACGCTAAACATATTGACTATAAGAACAGAAATAAGCGTTTAACATTATGTCAGTCAATTTCAGAGAGTGTTAGTAATCAGATTGATGGTTGTACAGCATCAGGCGTAAGAACCGTTTTATTAACCGAAATTCGGTTAAAAAAACCGTTTTATTTGAACTAACCTTAAGCCCCGGTCTTTCCTTGTTACAAAACCGTTTTTAGAAATTTTAAAAAACTGTAACCGAAACTAGTTCTTAACTGATTTTTAACCGATTTCTAACCCTTTACTAGCCGGTTTTTAAGCATTTTACTAACCGATTTTTAACTGTTTTAGTATCCGGTTTTTAATCGCAGTAATAAACCAATTGTAACAATGGAAGCAACACACGCATCAAAATTGTTCATCCATTTTGCCTATAAATATGATCAAATATATTATGTAGTGTAATAGCTGCAGATTATTTGATAATACTTATTTTGTGATATATTTTTCATCACATATTTTATAAGAGATATATGCTATAAAAATATTACCGTGTGATACCGGCCTTAAGAGATTTTTGGATAGTAAAATAAAATAATTTCTTGATTAGATGAAAACTGTCAATACATAGGTGTTAAGATTTATTCTACATTTAATATTTTAAATAGTTACAATTATGTTATTGACAATTTACATCTTACAAGTCCAATGTTGGTTTGTAAGATGAAATTATTTTATTTTTTAAGATGACATGGTATACCAAATAATTCAGAAAAAAAATATACTGAATCTAAATCTAATATGGCCACCATAAGAAAAAACTAAGTGGATTATTTTTGGTCAATCCGTTGGCGAAAAAAGATATTAATTTATCTTACTACACTACCATCCATAAGTATTTGCCCACCCCAATATGTGGCAATTTTGAAAATTCAAAGTGCATCTAAGTAAAAATAAACTAAATTGATAATCTTTTTAGTCTTTTGGTATTAAAATATGACTTATTTGAAAAAAATACATCTTAAGCCAAGAATGTGTTTCCATGATAGATATCGTTAGTTTGATGTTTTCAAGTTGAACTTTTAAATTCTTTATTTAGTGGGAATTGATTGATAAGAATCTAACACATACAAATTCATATTTATTTTAACATTATTTGTCCAATCCAAGTCTCACTTCAATTCTGTCTCTCATTGAATGTTGCGTTGTTTGGTATTATTAATTTTTCCAGTTAATAATTTTCATAAACAAAATAATTGAAAAGAGTACCTACATTCTACGCTGATGCAGTAGATACAAGAAAGGGACACAGATTTATTAAATTTTGACAAATAAACATATTCGTTGTGGAATTTTTTATTATTTTTCTTAGGAATAGTTTCTAAATTTTGAGGTGGGCAAATACTTATGGACGGTAGTGTACATTGTACACAAGAAAGTTAACATTAGCTAAAACCAAAACTTTTTTGGTACCACCGAAAATAAAGAAGTTATAGCCATATTTTGAAAATCGCCTTTTCTTTTTTTTTAAGATAGAGCAGGAACGATGCGATATTCAAATGTTTTGCCAATGAATTATTTATATACGAACAAATGTCTACTACTTTGTCCATTTAACCGACCTTCTATCTCCAATAATAACAAAGATAAAAGATACCCATACAGTCCATCGTCAAACCACAGAATAACAATACTATAGACAACATCCAGCATTGATGTAAAAAGAGAAGTTGTGACGTCAGAGAATTTTTTACTTTTATAAAAAAGATATCAAAAAACTGAGTATTATTTTTAACTGCTATAACCTATAAGGTGTAAAATTGATGAAAAAATTAAACAAAAAGTTTTTTAAGCTTAAAATTTATGAAACTTTCAAATGTATTTAAAGAAAAAAAATAGTCAATATTTGAAATCCCCAATCGTAGGGTTGACGATTTTTTGTAATTACGTCTTGTGATCTCTCAAATAAAACGCCCTAACTCACAAAACCGCAATAACTTTCTTTACAACTTAATAATTATTAACAAACATAAAAAATTTTATGATCAAAAAAGTGCAATATAAATCCATGAATATTTCAGGTGATGTTATATTAATTGGTTGCACAAATGTGGGCAAATCAACTCTATTTAACACATTAATAAATTCTGATTATTGTAAATACTACATGGCTGATTCAATACAAAGAGCTACAACAAGTTCATGGCCTGGAACTACTATAAACCTTTTGAAATTTCCAATTTTAAGATTAAATCCTGGGAGGCTTGAAGAGAGAATAGAGAGAATTAAAGCGTTACAGCAGTTTCAAGGGAAAGTAATTCAGTTTACTAAGATTAATGTCGGTGAAAAGGAAAGGCATAAATATATAATCCCGAGTGAAAATTACTTAGAAAATACTTTCAAAGCCAAACTTGCTGAAAGTGGGGATTTGTTTTCGGTGCCTACAAAAATTAATAAATTAAAAAGAAACGATGAAAAATTAGAAAGGAGTAATTTTTTTTATGATACGCCTGGTGTTGTACAACCGGAACAAGTAAATTTTTGATTTTATAATAAAAAAAATATTAAAATTTTTCTTTTAGATAACTGATTTATTAACATTGGAAGAATTGGAGTTGTTATTCCCTAAAGAATTTATTAAACCCAAAACATTTAGTTTATACCCAAATTCTAGTATTTTTATCGCTGGTTTGGGAAGATTAGATTTATTAGAAGGTCATAAAACAACACGGTACTGCTCAAATCAATCAAAAGTAAAATAATTTAATGTATTTTATTAGTTTTACAGTATTCTGCTCTTCGAATTTACCCATAACCATTTGCAAAACTTCTGATGCAGAAGAGATTTATAAAACGTTTTTAGGAACAGAATTGTTGGGAATTCCTGGGATTAAAAATGAAAAATTAAAAACATGGCCGGAATTAATGCCTTGTCCTAATTTTGTTGTCAAAGGAATTCATAGGCATACTTCTTGTAAAGATGTTGTACTTTCAAGTGCTGGTTGGGTTTCAATAACACCTAATGCAGGAGTTGAATGTACGGTACGTGCTTGGACTCCTAACAAGAAAGGAATTTATCTCAGGGACTCTATTTTACCTCGAGCAGTTTATTATAGAGGCAAACGATTGAAATACAGCTGCTCGTATGCAAGTAATTTAGAATATCAGTATTAATTAAAAAATTTGTATGTAAATAAATAAAAAATATAATTTACCACACCATTTTTATTAAAATCTAACAAATGGAATTAATAAAAATATGTTAATTTCAAAAGTGTCCTTAATTGTTTGATTGGCTTACTGGTTTAGACCAATCAGCCATCAAAATTAAATGATCATAACCGTACCCATTGAGGGTTTCGATTGCTTTAGCCGCATCGTTACGGAATTTAAAATGAATGTAAGCGAAACCTTTGCATGAGCCAGTGATTTTATCTTTAGCAAGGAACAACTTTTGGATAGGTCCAAATGGTCGAACAAGTTCCTCCAAATCATTCTCTGTTGTTGAATCACTGAGATTTGAAATTCTGATGGCTGTTGAATCATCTCTTCTCGGCATGTTGGGATTGTCGGAACGTTTAACAGCTCCCTCACGCATACTTGGCGGCACATATTTCGAACCAGTCGATTTAGATGAATCGATCCCTGATGATGAATCTAATAAAAATATTTAAATAAGTACTTTACGATTGGTGTTTGATGGCATTACCTGTTGGGATCGGCTTTTTATCATCAGCTCCTTTAACAAGTACAGTATCTTTCCATGGGCATTTTGAGGTCCAATGGTCACCACTGCATACACGACATTTTACCACATTTTTATCACCCATCGCTAAAAAAACACCAGTAATTATTACCTGTCGATTCAAATTTTTTTATTATTACCTTTAAGTTTATCAATACCAGATTCCTCCTCTTGTTTTTCTTCCTCTTTATTAGTGATAAATTGCATGTACACATCTTCTGCTACAATAGTTGTGGCAGGATTGGGGCCAGGTTTATCATTAACAGATTCTCCGAACTTATGCCAAGTCTTTCTCTTCGCAATCGACTTTGATACAATACGTTTTTCAATTTTATAGGTACGCACAATCTTAACTTTCTTATCATCATCGTTCAATTTATAGTCAGTTACTATTTTATATCCATTTTCACGAATCTATAAGAAAAGGGGTACTTAATAAATAGGGCTTGGCTTTATTTTTATTATTTACCTCAGTGGAGGGTGGAAGTGATCCTCCTTCTAATTCCACTTCATCCGCCCAACTTGATTTAATATCATCAGCCACAGGCATATTTTACAATTAATTATTTAACTAATTTATAGAAATAATTACAACAAATGTGACAGCATGCACGAGCATGCAGCAGCTTACCAGAGAGAATCAGAGAGAATAGAATAGAAGATTGAGATGTCCTAATTCTATGGTCGTAGGTCCTAAGGCTCGTTACACATAGGCCGTTTTCCGACGCGCGCGACAGCAGCAAAACAGCAAACAACGCGGGTTGTCGCCACGGGGCGTAAGATCGCATATGACATTGGAAATAATGTTTTAGTTCGAGGTCCCCGCTCGTCGGGGCGCACTGAAATTTCTCTATCTCTTTTTAACATTAAGTATAATAGTACCATCTCATTTCATTAGACTGAAAACAAATTTCTAACCAATTCTAACCTCATTAACTGTGATAGTTTATTCGTTTAATGCAGTTTACAAATTGGAAAAATTAGTAATAAAGAGTAAAGAGATATTTAATTAAGGTAAGAAAAATACGTAGTACAATAATGGCATTTTCAGGGAGTATAAAATTTAGATGTAGATATCCCAACTGTGATAATATTTATTTTAAAAATATTAGAGATCCTTCTTTCCAAAGTAACACATTTTTAAATTTTCTGCCTTTACTGAAAGATGTTTATCCTGGCTTTAAATTTTAGATTTTAGTGCATAATTATTAAGTAGGCAAGAATTAAATCAATATCATTTATGTGAAGATCGTTTTGAAGCGAATAGTTTTACTAGTTCGTTAAAAACAAAGCTTAGTAAATTTGCAGTGCCAAATATACCAAATTTAGAAAATCCTTGTAAAAAAGCTAAATTAGATGAACAAGTTCAATTGGATTCTGAATCCACTTTAAAAAATTTAGATATTGAAAATAATAATATCGTATGTGACCAACAACAAATCAAAATTTAGAAAAATCAATAAATAACAATGTTACCTTAAAGTCAATTGGGGTTACAAGGGTTTCACAATTAAATACAAGGGAAAAAAGTCTTTATAGGTATAATAGATTACAACGGCAAAGGATAATTAAATTAAAAAAGGCGCTTTCATATGCTAAGAACAATTTAAAGCAAATAATTGAAATAACAAATACTAAAATTTAGAAAATAATATGGATAAAAGTGCTACAGAGTTTGTAAAATCACAATTTAAAAATATGAAATTGTAAACGGCCAACATTCAATTTAGATAACAAAATTTTGGCTTTAGTTATGTACAAGAGGGGTCCAAAATCATACCGATTTTTTCAAAAAAATTTTAAATTACCATCTAGGATAACTTTAAATAAATTATTAGCCAAAATTCCATTTAATGTGGGTATTAATAAAGAATTATTAAAGTCTTTCCGATAAATTCTAATATACCACACTGTATTAACTACTTTAATTATTATGTAAATTTAAATCTATGCTTTGTTATTTGTATGTACTATTTGGTCTATTTTGACTGTAATGTAGTGTTTGCAATAAATAAATAAATTAAAAAAATTAGAGAAACGGGATAGATTTTGTTGTTTAGCTTTCGATGAGATAGCTTTATCGAAGGGCTTTACTTATAATGCCAAAAAAAGATAAGTCTGTGGGTTATGAGGATTTAGGGTCTTTGGGACGTAAGAACAAACCAGCCGATCATGCTTTAGTTTTTCTAATTCAAGGTTTATTTAGTCAATGGAAGCAGCCAATAGCATATTATTTTACAAAATTTAGTAGAAATATTAAAAGAAATTATAACCGAGTTACAAAATTTTGGTTTTTGTGTAGCATCTACAGTTTGTAATATGGGGGCAACAAACAGAGGAGCTATAAACTATTTGATAAATGAAAATCGTGATAATATTTGTAATGAACCAATTTTCAAAGTTAATGGCCAAGATATAGTTGCACTTTATATTTTATGATGTTCCCCATTTATTGAAATTAACAAAAAACGCTTTGTTTAAATATAACATAAAATTCGGTAATAATAAAGTTGCTAAATTTCAAGATATTATAGTTTGCTATGACATTGATAAATCAGATCCTCGCTATAGCTGTTATATAAAATTTCTCGTAATTATTTTAATTTAGAAAAAAAAAGGAGACTAAAAATGAAAGTTAGCATTGCAGCAAAAACTTTAGGGTGCCACATGACAACTACTTTAGTAAAATTAAAGAGTTTACCACCAGAATCATTAGATATAGCACAGATTTTATAATTCATGTAAATAAATTGTTTGATAGCTTAAACGTAGCCAACGAAAACGTCAAAGTACTAATAAACTGTAAATTTTAGTACACATCATTTACATTTTAGTTTTGAAATTTGAATTAATCAAACTAAGAAGCAATCCAGTTAAATATTTTTACATACCAATAAATTTACCTATGAATCATTATTGCCATAGATTCCAGCTATTTGTAGATGAAGCTCTACTAGAGAGTTCTTCAACCTTAATTACAACATCAATCATAGTAATGTAAGTAAGCACAATCATACAAAAAAATTATTAATTACTTTAATATACTTTCTTTTTAGCCTTCCCAATCTATAAATCTACTTCTACCGCATAAAATGGTTGGATTTGCGTAAGTCAGTAAAACTCATCTCCCAAACTCAACCTGAGTTTTTTTAATTAAATAAATTATGTTGTAAAATATAGAATGTTCAAATAATTATAATATATTGATATTTACAAAATAATCATGTTATTTAATTTAAGCCTCCAATTCAATAATTTTTATTTAAAATAGAATATTTGGAAATTTATATCAATAAAATAAGTTTGAATATTAATTTTATTTTCGACAAAATTAAATGTAATTAAATTTGGAATTATTAATGCACATCTTTAACTAATTTTATTAGATGTTAAGTAATATTTTAATTAAAGATGTGCAATAAGAATTTTAAATTTAATTAAATTTAATTTTATTCAAAGTAAATGTTTAAATATGAAATTTAAAAATCCCGCCTTTAGTAGCTGTCAAATTTAGTTCAGGTCCATGGGACTACGCTACCGTGCAGCCGAACCAGCGTTAAGCCAGCGTCAACTTTGCTGCCGTAGCGCGCGTCAAAAAACGTCCAATGCCCAATGTATAACGAACCTTATAGTTGTGTTCTTTTAACATGATCCTTTCAAATAAATCATTTGTTCAGTTCAATTTACATGTACTTTTTACTCGATCACTTAGGTATCACTTTGAACGAATTGAACGATTTTCCTGCCCCCTTTCCCCTAAGTGCACTTGCTCTAGAGGGGGATCACTTGTTCAGTTAGATCACTCAATTTGACTCCATTCATAGCCTAAAGGAAGGGGCGGACTGACACCTTTTATCGGCCCGGGAAAAATGTTTACCTACGGCCTCCGATTTGGGGGAGGGCGAGGGTGTGTACTTTGGTTGTTGAAAATTTTTTCTGAACCATATGGAATTAAAAAAAAAATTAAACAAAAGTTTATTCAATTTAAACAAGCTACCATTTAAACTTATTTTTAATATACAGGGTGTTCGTTTTATTAGTGATAAGACACCTAACTTTCGTTTTTTTTAATGCAACACAATGTATATTTTTATATTTTTGGATTCTACATTTAATTTGAGCAAACTTTTGTAGAAATCATTTTTTTATAAAAGTTCTTGAGTTACAAGCAATTCTTTAATGTTAAGTTCGGCAATAAAGATAAGTTATTATATCCTTTTTTTAAGTTTAAGTAACATAAATTTAAAATTAATTCACTTTTAAGTATACTTTTGTATAAACTTTGTTTTTAATTTAAAAAAAAAATAGGTTAGGTTAGGTTAGTTTATTGAATTTAAAAAAAATTGTTTAAATAAAATAGTCCTTCTGCCCGTAACCCTTTTCAAAGATGACTAACACCCGTGTGTGCCTTCATTATGACGAGTCTGCGACATTTTTATTTGGGAAAATTCTCGAAAATGCGGCGTTTTTAATTTGGTGCAATTTTTAAATTTATGAACACCCATTTCTTTTTTACTTTAATAGGAAGACAATTGAATATATAACGCAAAAATAAGTTCTTCCGACAAAATTGTTGGGTCATTTAGCGTGACCGACATCCCAAAGATGTTAAAATAAAGAAATTATAAAATTGATTAACACCTATCTAATTTTTTCAGAATTGTTAAATAAAAATATTTAAAATGAGATGGTAAACTTTGTCGGACAAATTTTCTAGGCCATACTTACTGTCCGACGCATTGAAAGTGCGATTTCGTCTATAACCCAAAATTGACTAACACCCTTTTAATTACCATTTGGTTGTTCTTGTAATAAAGTATGCAACACACTGAATTGGTTATCCTACAAAAAAACTGCGCCATTAAAAAAAATAAAAAAAAAGTTAATAAAAGATTAGGTGCCGTATCACTAATAAAACGAACACCCTGTATACCGGGTGGAAACGAAACACGGGTCACCTTTAAAACTTCTTTATTTATGAAAATAAAAATTTGAAATTTAACTATGTTGTATGATTCAAGAAAACACATTTTAGGCACTAAAAATTTTTTCAATATGACTTCTGGTTTTACCTGAAGTGACATCAACTTTATTTTTTTTAATTAACACCCATTTTTTTGTTCAAAATATAGAATATTTTATAAAAAGAGTATGTTTGTGATTAATTTTTTAACTTTCTTGAAATTTTGAAAAAGAAAATTTTTTTTTCTTTATCCGAAGTTGATCGAAACAACCAAAACTTATTCCAAATAATACAAATACCTAAGGAAAATTGTATTTTGTAAAATTATTTAAGCAGTTTTTGAGTTATTAATTTATGAAGTTTTTTGAGTAACATTTTTATAAATAACTCTTTTTTTTAATGGAAAGATGCCGGGTCACTTGGTTTTTCAAAAAGAAGATTTTAATACGATTATTTTGGTATCCCATATGTAGGGTGTAATCAATTTACTTGAACCAGTTTTTTCATATTTTTAGTACTCGGGATTTATCAAAATTTCAAAAAAAATAAAAAATGTATCACAAACATACTGCTTTTCTAAAATAGTCTTAAATTATGAACACGTACGGTTGAAGCTTAAGGTCGCGCCGCAAGCTGTTTTTAGTATCGTTCTGGAACAGTAGATGGCTCCAATATTAAAAAAAAAGGATGCATTTCAGCCTATTTTTCATTGGCTCTGATTTAAAACAAGGAAGCCCGAGAGTTGATACTTTAGTAATCCATTAGCCAATAGGAAGAGGGTAATAGTAGTGTAAATAAGTCTGGTTTTAGAAAAAAAGATGTGGGCTCTTTTCATTGGTTCAAGTTTAAAGTAAGAAGTGGTTCGCTTTGTTATTGTATTCTGACTAAATCCCATAACAATAAGCGGCCGGGTTGCAATTTGCAACATAAAAGAAATCCTGTTCCTCACGTGTCTATCTTGCGATCGGATTGTAAAAGCAAATACCTAATTGAATTTGTGCTTTTTATGCTCCGCATAATTGAAACTACTTTTTAATTTCTAAAATTGTAGGTTGCACTCTGGATATAATTAACTAGACTGTGTTCCAAATTTGAACAAATAATCAAATAAATAAATTAGTTTTGCAAAAAAAATGGAAATACAATCGAACCACGTTTATCTCGTGTAAGGCGATCCGGATTGGATTAAATAGCGATTGACTCAATCCGCTTGGATTGAATTGAATTGATGAATCCAATCCGACATGTTTATTTCGGAAAAAAATGCGGATCGAGTCACTTACTATTCAATGCAATCTGGATGGAGTTACACGTAGTCATATCATAAAAAATATGTTTGTGTCTACGGACACAATATTTACAAGATCAAACGAACTTGCCTAGGAAGGAAGTTCGATCTTGATTATGTTTGTGTCCTGCTCGATGTATCTCTTATAGCGTTTTCGGCTTAAGTGCACTTGGTGCGAACTTGCATTGCCCCAGTTTATCATCCAGGGCACCTCTAGTGCAACTCCACCAAACCAGTGCACGTTATAAGCCGAACACCTTTTAGTGAACCGGTGCTGAATTTATCATAACTTAACAAGTCACTAAAGTCTCAAAAAAAGAATTCATGAATATGGACGACCCAAGGAATATTACTCAACAAACTCAAGAACATATATATCCATGAAACTTTTAATTTTTGGGACTTTTTTTAAAATTTTCCCAGCTTAAATGAAAAATTTATCGTCATCCGAAGAAGAGATGATAAAATATTTGGGAACATTTCCATTTTTGTAATTTTTTTTATTTTTTGAGCTTTGTTATTATCGTTATTATCTTGGAGTAAGTCCGCCATATTTGCACTGAAACCAGCACGAGCTCTTGGAGCCGGTGCGAGAAAAGCTGCACTCAGTGCACAACTGGTGCACTTTTCGCTCTAAGTCGAACACTCGGCACCGAGAAAATGCGAGTTGAAATTATAAGCCGAACACCCGAAATGCACTCAGTGCAACGCAGTGCAGGCCAGTGCAAGTAAGCCGAAAACGCTATTATAATTGATAATTGTAGTACTCCCGTACTCTGTGTCAGGTATCACAACTTGATTTAAAAACTCAAATTTTTAATCTGGTATGTTGCTCGCATATCTTTCGTTATTCCTTTAAAGCTTCTTGATTCTTGACGCATGGGACCTGGGATATTGGGAGGGCGCGATACATCGAGCAGGACACAAACATAATCAAGATCGAACTTCCTTCCTAGGCAAGTTCGTTTGATCTTGTAATTATGTATGTGTCCTGCTCGATGTATCTCTTATAATTGATAATTGTAGACTTTTAGAGCTCTTAAGCGTCAAGAATAAGTTCGAATAAAATTACTGTAGTAATTTTTATTCATCTATTTAAAATGCAATAGAAGATTCTTACTTAAGAAGAAAACAGCATAAACTATTTTCAAACCAATTGTAACAATCATTAAAATAAATTAAATACATCATTTGTAAAATTATCTTGAAATATAATAGGCATATTATAAAAATTAGCAAAAAACTTAAATATGTCGGACTATCCTGCCTTATTGTGGATTAAATTAATATTTACTTCTTGCAAATCTGCTTTTAAAGTTACTGTATATCGAGTAACATGTACACTAAAAACTTATGTGTTTAATCCACCTTTTGCTAAAATTTCCTTAACCCATTAGTAATGGTTTGTTTGCTAACTGTTATTACGGCCTATTAATCGTCATAAACACGTGTTGAATCTCCCCCTATATTCTTTAAATATTTCTAAATATTTCACCAAATGACATGCAATACAAAAAATTGGAGGTATTATTGTTGGTTATATTTTATTGCGCCTGATGTTTTAATCCTCTCGAATTCTAATGATCACCCCTTTTTGGACCACATTTTATATTTGCTATTTTTATTAAATGTTGAATCTGGACTCTTTGTACAGTAGCTAGTACCAACAAACTAACCAATTTTTTGGAAAGCATACATATTGAAATTTTATCTGTAGATTCTGTAAAATATAGAAAATCTATTATTACTCGTGGAACCCAAGTTACTACATATTTTGGTTCAATAGTCTATTATTGCATATACTCTTAAAACCCCTCTTTAATATATGGGATCATTACTTTTTGAATTTTCACTAATTAAATTTATAGCTGCTCGATGACTTTTTAATATTCCATATGCAGCGCAGTTTCATAAAATCATTAAAGATTTTATTATTATAATATGGTAAATTTCTCCATTAAATATACAAATTTTTGTTGCATTACAAAACTCCCAGCTTATAACTTTAAACTGGAGTTATATTGTTTAAGTTTATTTATACTTAAGGAAGCTACCAAAAGATTCCCTATTATAATCTCTGTACCACCCAGAAAAGTTGACTAGCCAAAGGATAATTCCTGCCAAGACAAAAAACAAGATTGTCATTAGGTTCAAAAAAGATAGATTTATCTTTAATAAGGGCCAAGAATTTTCAATAGTAGGCTTTGCCAAAAATGTACTACCACGATTCCCACCGCTTAATCATGTCCTATTTTATCTAATATCCTTAAATTAAAAGAAAAAACGATGGGAACACGTAAAATTGCTTGAGTTTAGATCTTGAATATAAGATATAATTTATCGTATTTCCGATTAACTCAAGATGCAAATAAATTTATATCCATTATCCCAAATTGCTTAGCAAAAATTTGAAAAATCCAATCTAATATTTCAATCTCCATATACAGAGATATCTTCCTAGGAGATTCTTTATCAGCTTTATAATTATCTTTCCTTGAAATAAAATCCGTTTTTAGCCATATTTATATTTCCTCTGAAAATTCCCAAATTTGCATAGCAATTTTATTTAATTACGGAAATCTTATGGTTCTAATACAATTTATGTAAGAAACGGAAATAATGTTATCTAATCTTAATAAAATATTAATTTTGTACATTTTTGTACATTTTTAGAAGTCAACATTTTAAAGCAAACAACACTGCAAGTAGCTCCAAATTTGAAGTAAGACTTCCTCAATTTTACAATAACTATACCTGTTTAAAAAGTTCCAGATGTTCCAAAACAATTTTAGTTTTACACATATTTATTTTTTTTTAACAATCATCTATATCAATTGTAGCAAAATAAGATTTAAATTTTGTCAATCTCGTAGGAGTTTACCAACTCTAATTTAAAATGTTTATTAATAAGAAATTTATCTAAGTCTTTAAGATTTATAATAAATCTGAAAAAATTATCTTTTTGGGGTATTATAAAATTTTTGGAATGTATTGACCAAATAGTATTATTTCCTATAAATCATAGGTTTACATTTTCCTATTATTTTGTTCTTAAAAAACAACTTAATTTTATCTTTAAAACAGACCATTGCTGTTCCTTTGGAACAACCCGTTGTATTACCTTTTTTGGCAAACGGAGTTTTATAGCCCTTTACCATGACAGAATAATATTGTCATTATTTATTTCTAAAAATATTTTAAGTGGCCAGGACTATTTCTCACCTTTAGTGACGACGTTCGGGTTGAGCTTTCGTTTATGTTCGTATGTCCTCGCTGGTACTGCATTGTCGTATAAGTTGACATCTTTGGATAATAATTTCTCCGGACTTTTTGTCCACTCAACTTGTGAATCTTCGGACTACTTGTTAAAGAACGATTAAAGTTTTAATTATTTGTAACTTTTGAAAATCCCTCTATACAGTTAGTTTTTGGAGTACGTTTTAAATGCTCTGATAAACGCTGAATCGCCATTGACGATTTTAAACGATCCTCCAAAAACATCAAAACTTATGGCAGTTTTCTCCAAAGTTTCCTTAACATCTTTATTTTATAAAGATATTGCCAAAAATGTTCTTATCTCAGGCAATCTTCTAGCATCACTGATACATTCTATTTTATATTTAATGGCTTCTTTACACCCCCCACATCTTTTTTATTGACCAAAATTACAAGTGCTTGTCCAATATTCGCTAGTCCTGTATCCTGTATCCATCTGAATCTGCAACTTTGATAATCTTTCTTTTCTCTTTTTACCTTGATGATTTAACACTACAATTTCAGGATTTAACTTTGGAAGTTCCAAAGATGAAAACTCAAACAAATCTATCTTAATATCACTTTTTGCATCAAAAATCATTATCAACCTGAAATATTTCTTAATAGAAAAGAAAAGTGTTATAATTTCTTTATTTTAATTATTTATACCAATGTATAAACTGTGTATGTACATACATACATGCCTAAAAATATTTACAAGCAGATAGGTACTTGTGTAATCTCTGATCAAATAATCAATATTAAATCATATATTATTTTCCGTATTTCTTTAATACAGAAGGGCATTTACTTACATGTTTAGAAAGACATACTAACCATATTTATGGTTTGTATCATACGTATTTCTAGTCGTATAACATTGATACGAAATATTTATCCTAACGGACTATGTGCGTTATGTAACATAAGACGATCCACCACTGTCAATAAAATTCTGCTTCTTTTACATACACTTGTAGATAATTAACATGCATGTACTTACATGCCAAGAAATACATACAAACCATGCTTATGGTTTGTATCATACGTATTTCTAGTCGTATAACATTGATACGAAATATTTAAGTGTGAATTTTCACACTGAAGGCATATTGTCAATAAATCTTGACGCACTTTGTGCGTTATGTAACATAAGACCATCCTCCACTATCAATAAAATAGTGCTTCTTATACATACACTTGTAGATATTTAACATGCATGTACTTACATGCTTAGAAATACATACAAACCATGCTTATGGTTTGTATCATACGTATTTCTATCCGTATAACATTGATACGGAACACTAACCATCGCCTATTCCCCATAAAATAGCAACAATTATGCGACAATAATTTTGACATTTGACAGTAGGTACTTGTACCAAACTTGAGCACCCACTTTTTCTATGCTTTTTCTTTTTAATATACTTCTCCAAACTACTCAGTTTACCGCAAATTGTTAAAAATTTTTACTCTCTTCTGATATGCGACTTGTGTCCTGACACAAAAACAGAAGAATAACGAAAGATATGCGAGCAACATACATACTAGATTGAAAATTTGAGTTTTTAAATCAAGTTGTGATACCTGACACAGAGTACGGGAGTACTACAATTATCAATTATAAGAGATACATCGAGCAGGACACATACATAATTAACTGATGATATCAAAAAACTAGATGTACTAGAGTAAATCTGGTTCGCGGATTAAAATTCTGCACAAAAAAACCCACAAGACATATACAGGGTGATTTTTTTAACCTGGAAAATGGAATTATCTCGAAAAATACGCTCTCCGAGGGAGGCATATGTTAGTACTAAATTACTCCCATCCCGACACCCACTGGGGGCAGGGCCGGCGGCAACTTTGAATCTTAAATACGAACACCCATTTTTTATCGCAGATTCGGATTCAACGTCAAAAGGTACGTACGATTTGTCCGAAATTTTTTTTTCCATTCGCGACAGATGGCGCTGAAATCACAAAAAATGAACAGAAATCAAAAGAATCAAAAATCAGATAAACATGCATTTATTATTTTTCGACGGGCTATTCAATGATAATACGGTTGCTGGTATGTTAAAAAACTACATTTAGCATAACCCAGGAACAACGACGGGGACGTAGTAGTTTTCTGTTCCCTTCGGGGTGCTTGATTAACGTGAGTCCCCTTGCCTCTCATCTTTTGGGGTGCTTCATTAGCGTGAGTCCCCTTGCCTCTCACTATTCAAGTAAATGCTCGAAATGGTGACCTTGAACTTCAATACATTTGTCGATCCGCCCTTCAAATGACTGTACACAACTGAGAAGTACGTCTCCAGGAATATGGTCACAAGCATTCCGATTCGTTCAATCATATTAGCACGAGTTGTTGGCACTTGTTCATACACTTTATCTTTCAGGTACCCCCACAAAAAAAAATCCGGTGAAGTAAGATCTGGTGATCTGGCAGGCCAATTTATCGGACCAGCTCTACCAATCCAGCGACCGTGGAAAACACGATCAAGTACTTCGCGTGATAATACCGAATAATGCGCCGGACAACCATCATGTTGAAACCACATGTTCCGTCGCACTCTTAAACTTACGTCTTCTAGCAACTGTGGCAGTTCATTTTCCAAGAAGTCTCGATACATTTCACCGTGTAAATTGCCTTCAAAGATGTGGGGACCTATGAGTTTGCTACCAATTACCCCGCACCAGACATTGACAGACCAAGGACGCTGATGCTCAACCTGACGCAGCCAGTGTGGGTTTTCAATACTCCAGTAATGCATGTTATGTCGATTAACAGCTCCATGGTTTGTAAATGTTGATTCGTCAGAAAATAATACCCAATGAAAGAAATTACGATTCAATAATATTTTTTCCCGTGCCCACTGACAAAATGTCAAGCGATTTTCGAAATCAACGCCATGAAGATCTTGGTGAAGAGATACGTGGTAAGGATGATGTTTATTGTGCTTTAAAATTTTCCAAACACTGGTTTGGGACATTCCGCTATCGCGAGCTATTTCTCGTGTGCTGACGTGGGGATTATGAGCCACTGCGGCTAATACATCAATTGTATTTTCTGCTCCAGTTACTGTTTTTTGACGGATCCTTTTCTTCGGTTGAACACTTCCTTCGCGAGTAAACTGTTGGACAACACGGAAAAACGAAGTGCATGATCGCGGCCTGTCTGGAAAACGCTGAGCATAAAGGTTGACAGCATTCTCTAAATTTCTGCCCGCTTCTCCATAAACAAGAATCATTTCAATTTTTTCTTGTATGGTTATTAACACCTCCATTTTCACAAAAATTGTTCCTAATTAATTTTTAGTAGATACAAGTGTCTACAACTAAGGTAATGTAGGTAACGTTCGTACGCTGAGACGGGTTAATAACTACAAATGCAAGCGACTGAACACAAGAAAAGTTTAATTATGAAAGAGAATTATTTAGGTCTCGAGAAGGGACATGTGGCGAGAGTTACATTTGTGTACAATCATTTGCAAGGCGAATCGACAAATGTATTGCAGTTCAAGGTCACCATTTCGAGCATTTATTTGAATAGTGAGAAGCAAGGGGACTCACGTTAATGAAGCACCGCAAAAGATGAGAGACAAGGGGACTCACGTTAATCAAGAACCCCAAAGGGAACAGAAAACTACTACTACTACGTCCCCGTCGTTGTTCCTGGGTTATGCTAAATGCAGTTTATTAACAAACCAGTAACCGTATTATCATTGAATAGCCCGTCGAAAAATTATAAATGCATCTGATTTTTGATTCTTTTGATTTCTGTTCATTTTTTGTGATTACAGCGCCATGTCGCGAATGGAAATAATTTTTCGGACAAATCGTACGTACCTTTTGACGTTGAATCCGAATCTGCGATAAAAAATGGGTGTTCGTATTTAAGATTCAAAGTTGCCGCCGGCCCTGCCCCCAGTGGGTGTCGGGATGGGAGTAATTTAGTACTAACATATGCCTCCCTCGGAGAGATAAAGTTTCGATCTGGCAAATTTTTCTGTGCGATGCGTATTTTTCGAGATAATTCCATTTTCCAGGTTAAAAAAATCACCCTGTATAATTTTATTTCAGAGACAAATCATTCGTGTGAAATATCTAATCAATATGTTATCTCTAATTGGAAAAAATGGTTGGACAATGAAAATAATGTTATTGCTTCAGTATTTTTAGATTTGAAATGAGCCCTTAAAACAATAGATATATTTTGATTGAGAAACTTCAAAATTTTGGTTTTATTGGGAAAGAAATTAAATGGTTTGAATCATATATTTTTAAAAGAACGCAGGTTACTAAATAATGAATAATGATTTATCCAATCCATTATTTAATAATTATGTTGTTCCTCAGGGATCAAATAGAGGACCTTTATTATTTATTTTATATATTAATGACATAGGTAGTTGTTTAGATTTAGACGATAACCAAAATATTAATATTATTAATATAATATTAATTTTTATAATAAATTAACTAATGATTTGAAGAATGAAGTTAATGTACTTAAATTCAGAAAAAAATTGTTTGACTTCATAAAATCAACAGATTTTTGAATATCTGATTTATATATTTTCTTAATTATTTATTTTATTTGTTTATGATGTGTTAATTTTTCTTATGTTATTGTAGTTGTTTTATTTTTATATTATTATTCTTTTATATGTACTTTGTTACATTTAATAAACACTTACTTACTTTTTGTTTTTTATAAAATAAAAATTTGTAATAAATATATTATTATTACTTCGTTATTTCTTATCCGATTTTAATAAGTGATATGTCAAATTAAATGGTTTGAAGAATACAACTATCAGATAATAAAAGATTAATTTTATTTTTGAAAACATCAGAGGAGGAGGAGGCAACTTTTTTTTCAAATTGCAATATATTTTTTCGATTGAAAAAAAAATAATTATCAAAAATAATCTAAACCAATT
Source organism: Stenus bimaculatus (assembly GCA_963971135.1). Classification (NCBI taxonomy): domain Eukaryota; kingdom Metazoa; phylum Arthropoda; class Insecta; order Coleoptera; family Staphylinidae; genus Stenus; species Stenus bimaculatus. Next base: position 17,459,050 of record OZ020185.1, on the reverse strand, counting down.
ATAACAATATTTTTTTTAATTTATTTTTTTTTAAATTTTTTATTTCTTATTTTTTTAAATTTTTTTTATTATTATTAATTTTTTTAAATATAATTCAATTGTTTTGTTTTATTTTTGGGTTTTCAGTTTTTTATGTTTTTAAGTTTCGTTTTTTAATATATTATTAATAATTTTTAATTTATTAATAATTTTTTAAAACATTTCTAATTAGATTTCATGAAAATAAAACAATTTAAACAAAATTTAAAATTTTTTATGAATAAATAAAAAAGTTACAGCAGTTTTTGTGTGATTTTTAAGAAAAACGCAATTTTTCATAAAAATAACGTTTTTTTTGTATAACTTTAGAATAAATCGTCCGAGAAATTTAAAATCGGCATATCTATTTAAATGCATTTATTACACAACCATTATATATTATTTAAACATATAATCATTGGGTAAGGTGTTTTTAGCAAAGTACTGTTGATAAATACGAAGGAGAAAATGAAGGTAAAGCACTATTAAACAGCACGTTGAAAAGTTGCAAGCTTCACTCCAAAAATTGATCCACGCAGTGAGAATCGAACACACGACTTTGGGTTTAGCCCTCAATTTTTGGAGTGAAGCTTGCAACTTTTCAACGTGCTGTTTAATAGTGCTTTACCTTCATTTTCTCCTTCGTATTTATCAACAGTACTTTGCTAAAAACACCTTACCCAATGATTATATGTTTAAATAATATATAATGGTTGTGTAATAAATGCATTTATATTTGCGGGCACGGCATTGGATAGCAATTATATAAATATCACTGGTCTCAAGTTCGTGGTTAGCTTATGCAACTCCTTGAGCAATTAGTTGGTATATCGGGTTGCAAGTGTAGCTTTAAGGATTGGTTCGTGCGGTGTTGGTCGACCGCGTATAGCTCAGATGGTAGAGCAATGGGGGCTAAACCCAAAGTCGTGAGTTCGATTCTCACTGCGTGGATCAATTTTTGGAGTGAAGCTTGCAACTTTTCAACGTGCTGTTTAATAGTGCTTTACCTTCATTTTCTCCTTCATATCTATTTAGATTTCATGAAAACAAAATTATTTAAACAAAATTTAAGATTTTTTATGAAGAAATAAAAAAGTTACACCAGTTTTTGTGTGATTTTTAAGAAAAACGCTTTTTTGTATAACTTTAGAATAAGTCGTCCGAGAAATTTAAAAACGGCATTTCTAATTGGATTTCATGAAAGCAAAACTATTTAAACAAAATTTAAAATTTTTTTATGAAGAAATAAAAAAGTTACTCCAGTTTTTGTGTGATTTTTAAGAAAAACGCTTTTTTGTATAACTTTAGAATAAATCGTCTAAAACATTTTAAAATGGCATTTCTAATTAGATTTTATGAATTCAAAATTATTTAAACAAAATTTAAAATTTTTTATAAAGAAATAAAAAAGTTACAGCAGTTTTTGTGTGATTTTTAAGAAAAACGCTTTTTTGTATAACTTTAGAATAAATCGTCTAAAACATTTTAAAATGGCATTTCTAATTAGATTTTATGAATACAAAATTATTTAAACAAAATTTAAAATTTTTTATGAAGAAATAAAAAAGTTACAGCAGTTTTTGTGCGATTTTTAAGAAAAACTTTTTTTTGTATAACTTTAGAATAAATCGTCCGAGAAAATTAAAAACCGCATTTCTAATTGGATTTCATGAAAGCAAAATTATTTAAACAAAATTTAAAATTTTTTATGAAGAAATAAAAAAGTTACAGCAGTTTTTGTGTGATTTTTAAGAAAAACGCTTTTTTGTATAACTTTAGAATAAATCGTCCGAGAAATTTAAAAACGGCATTTCTAATTGGATTTCATGAAAGCAAAACTATTTAAACAAAATTTAAGATTTTTTATGAAGAAATAAAAAAGTTACACCAGTTTTTGTGCGATTTTTAAGAAAAACTTTTTTTTGTATAACTTTAGAATAAATCGTAAAACATTTTAAAATGGCATTTCTAATAAGATTTTATGAATACAAAATTATTTAAATAAAACATAAATTTTTTTAGAAAGAAATAAAGAAGTTACAGCAGTTTTTGTGTGATTTTTAAGAAAAACTTTTTTTTATATAACATTAGAATAAATCGTCCAAGAAATTTTAAAATGACATTTCTAATTAGATTCCATGAAAGCTAACTAATTTAGACAAAATTAAAAAAAATTTATGGAGAAATAAAAAAGTTACAGCAGTTTTTGTGTGATTTTTAAGAAAAACGCTTTATTGTATAACTTTAGAATAAATCGTCTAAAACATTTTAAAATGGCATTTATAATTAGATTTTATGAATACAAAATTATTTAAACAAAATTTAAATTTTTTTAGAAAGAAATAAAAAAGTTACAGCAGTTTTTGTGTGATTTTTAAGAAAAACGCATTATTTCATAAAAATAACGTTTTTTTGTATAACTTTAGAATTAATCGTCCGAGAAATTTAAAAACGGCATTTCTAATTGGATTTCATGAAAGCAAAATTATTTAAACAAAATTTTAAATTTTTTATGAAGAAATAAAAAGATACAGCAGTTTTTGTGTGATTTTTAAGAAAAACGCATTATTTGATATAAATAACGTTTTTCCTTTGTATAACTTTAGAATAAATCGTCCGAGAAATTTAAAAACGGCATTTTCAATTGGATTTCATGAAAGCAAAATTATTTAAACAAAATTTTAAATTTTTTATGAAGAAATAAAAAAGTTACAGCAATTTTTGTGAGATTTTTAAGAAAAACTTTTTTTTGTATAACTTAAGAATAAATCGTCCGAGAAATTTAAAAACGGCATTTCTATTTCGATTTCATGAAAGCAAAATTATTTAAACAAAATTTTAAATTTTTTATGAAGAAATAAAAAAGTTACAGCAGTTTTTGTGTGATTTTTAAGAAAAACGCTTTTTTGTATAACTTTAGAATAAATCGTCCTAGTAATATAAAATCGGCATAGATATTTAGATTTCATGAAAACAAAATTATTTAAACAAAATTGAAATTTTTTCATGAAGAAATAAAAAAGTTACAGCAGTTTTTGTGCGATTGTTAGGAAAAACTTTTTTTTGTATAACTTTAGAATAAATCGTCCGAGAAATTTAAAAACGGCATTTCTAATTGGATTTTATGAAAGCAAAATTATTTAAACAAAATTTTAAATTTTTTATGAAGAAATAAAAAAGTTACAGCAGTTTTTTTGTGATTTTTAAGAAAAACGCGTTATTTCATAAAAATAATGTTTTTTTTGTATAACTTTAGAATAAATCGTCCGAGAAATTTAAAAACGGCATTTCTATTTCGATTTCATGAAAGCAAAATTATTTAAACAAAATTTTAAATTTTTTATGAAGAAATAAAAAAGTTACAGCAGTTTTTGTGTGATTTTTAAGAAAAACGCTTTTTTGTATAACTTTAGAATAAATAATCTAAAACATTTTAAAATGGCATTTCTAATTAGATTTTATGAACACAAAATTATTTAAATAAAATTTAAAATTTTTTATAAAAAAATAAAAAAGATACAGCAGTTTTTATGTGATTTTTAAGTAAAACGCATTATTTCATAAAAATAACGTTTTTTTTTAAATAACTTTAAAATAAATCGTCCGATAAATTTAAGAATGGCATTTCTATTTAGATTTCACAAAAACAAAATTATTTAAACAAAATTGAATTTTTTTTATGAAGAAATAAAAAAGTTACAGCAGTTTTTGTGCGATTTTTAGGAAAAACTTTTTTTTGTATAACTTTAGAATAAATCGTCCGAGAAATTTAAAAACGGCATTTCTAATTGGATTTTATGAAAGCAAAATTATTTAAACAAAATTTTAAATTTTTTATGAATAAATAAAAAAGTTACAGCAGTTTTTGTGTGATTTTTAAGAAAAACGCATTATTTCATAAAAATAACGTTTTTTTTGTATAACTTTAGAATAAATTGTCTAAAACATTTTAAAATGGCATTTCTAATTAGATTTTATGAATACAAAATTATTTAAACAAAATTTAAATTTTTTTAGAAAGAAATAAAAAAGTTACAGCAGTTTTTGTGTGACTTTTAAGAAAAACGCATTATTTCATAAAAATAACGTTTTTTTTGTATAACTTTAGAATAAATCGTCCGAGAAATTTAAAAACGGCATTTCTATTTAGATTTCATGAAAACAAAATTATTTAAACAAAATTGAAATTATTTTATGAAGAAATAAAAAAGTTACAGCAGTTTTTGTGTGATTTTTAAGAAAAAACGCATTTTTTCATAAAAATAACGTTTTTTTTGTATAACTTTAGAATAAATTGTGCGAGAAATTTTAAAATGGCATTTCTATTTAGATTTCATGAAAACAAAATTATTTAAACAAAATTGAAATTATTTTATGAAGAAATAAAAAAGTTACAGCAGTTTTTGTGTGATTTTTAAGAATAACGCTTTTTTGTATAACTTTAGAATAAGTCCTCCAAAAAACGTTAAAATGGCTTTTCTAATTAGATTTCATTAATACAAAATTATTTAAACAAAATTTAAATTTTTCTAGAAAAAAATAAAGAAGGTAAAGCAGTTTTTGTGTGATTTTTAAGAAAATCGTTTTTTTGTATAACTTTAGATTAAACCATCCGAGAAATTTAAAAACGGCATTTCCAATTGGATTTCATAAAAGCAAAATTATTTAAACAAAATTTAAAATTTTTTATGAAGAAATAAAAAAGTTACAGCAGTTTTTGTGTGAGTTTTAAGAAATACGTTTTTTCGTATAACTTTAAAATAAATCGTCCGCGAAATTTGAAATCGGCATTTCCAATTGGATTTCATGAAAGCAAAATTATTTAAACAAAATTTAATTTTTTTTATGAAGAAATAAAAAAGTTACATCAGTTTTTGTGTGATTTTTAAGAACATCTTTAGAATAAATCGTCTAAAAGATTTTAAAATGGCATTTCTAATTAGATTTTATGAAAACAAAATTATTTAAACAAAATTTAAATTTTTTTAAAAAGAAATAAAAAATTTACAGAAGTGTTTGTGCGATTTTTAAGAAAAACTATTATTTGTATAACTTTAGAATAAATCGTCCGAGAAATTTAAAAACGGCATTTCTAATTGGATTTCATGAAAACAAAATTATTTAAATAAAATAGAAATTTTTTTATGAAGAAATAAAAAAGTTACAACAGTTTTGTTGCGATTTTTAAGAAAAACTTTTTTTTGTATAACTTGAGAATAAATCTTCCAAAAAATTTAAAAACGGCATTTCTAATTGGATTTCATGGAAGCAAAATTATTTAAAAACAAAATTTTAAATTTTTTATGAAGAAATAAAAAAGTTACAGCTGTTTTTTTGTGATTTTTAAGAATAACGCTTTTTTGTATAACTTTAGAATAAATTGTCTAAAACATTTTAAAATGGCATTTCTAATTAGATTTTATCAATACAAAATTATTTAAACAAAATTCAAATTTTTTTATGAAGAAATAAAAAAGTTACAGCAGTTTTTGTGTGATTTTTAAGAAAAACGCTTTTTTGTATAACTTTAGAATAAATTGTCTAAAACATTTTAAAATGGCATTTCTAATTAGATTTTATGAATACAAAATTATTTAAACAAAATTTAAATTTTTTTAGAAAAAAATAAAAAAAATACAGCAGTTTTTGTGTGATTTTTAAGAAAAACGCATTATTTCATAAAAACCACTTTTTTTTTTGTATAACTTTAGAATAAATCGTCCGAGAAATTTAAAAACGGCATTTCTATTTAGATTTTATGAAAACAAAATTATTTAAACAAAATTGAAATTTATTTATGAAGAAATAAAAAAGTTACAGCAGTTTTTGTGCGATTTTTAAGAAAAACTTTTTTTTGTATAACTTTAGAATAAATTGTCTAAAACATTTTAAAATGGCATTTCTAATTAGATTTTATCAATACAAAATTATTTAAACAAAATTCAAATTTTTTTATGAAGAAATAAAAAAGTTACAGCAGTTTTTGTGTGATTTTTAAGAAAAACGCTTTTTTGTATAACTTTAGAATAAATTGTCTAAAACATTTTAAAATGGCATTTCTAATTAGATTTTATGAATACAAAATTATTTAAACAAAATTTAAATTTTTTTAGAAAGAAATAAAAAAAATACAGCAGTTTTTGTGTGATTTTTAAGAAAAACGCATTATTTCATAAAAATAACGTTTTTTTTGTATAACTTTAGAATAAATCTTCCGAGAAATTTAAAAACGGCATTTCTATTTAGATTTCATGAAAACAAAATTATTTAAACAAAATTCAAATTTTTTTATGAAGAAATAAAAAAGTTACAGCAGTTTTTGTGCGATTTTTAAGAAAAACTTTTTTTTGTATAACTTGAGAATAAATCGTCCGAGAAATTTAAAAACGGCATTTCTAATTGGATTTCAAGAAAGCAAAATTGATTAAACAAAATTTAAAATTTTTTATGAAGAAATAAAAAAGTTACAACAGTTTTTGTGTGATTTTTATGTAAATCACTTTATTTCATAAAAATAACGTTTTTTTTGTATAACTTTAGAATAAATTGTCCGAAAAATTTAAGAAAGGCATTTCTATTTAGATTTCATGAAAACAAAATTATTTAAACAAAATTTTAAATTTTTTATGAAGAAATAAAAAAGTTACTCCAGTTTTTGTGTGATTTTTAAGAAAAACGCTTTTTTGTATAACTTTAGAATAAATCGTCCGAGAAATTTAAAAACGGCATTTCTAATTGGATTTCATGAAAGCAAAACTATTTAAACAAAATTTAAAATTTTTTTATGAAGAAATAAAAAAGTTACTCCAGTTTTTGTGTGATTTTTAAGAAAAACGCTTTTTTGTATAACTTTAGAATAAATTATCTAAAACATTTTAAAATGGCATTTCTAATTAGATTTTATGAATACAAAATAATTTAAACAAAATTTAAATTTTTTTATGAAGAAATAAAAAAGTTACAGCTGTTTTTGTGTGATTTTTAAGAAAAACGCTTTATTGTATAACTTTAGAATAAATCGTCTAAAACATTTTAAAATGACATTTCTAATTAGATTTTATGAATACAAAATTATTTAAACAAAATTTTAATTTTTTTAGAAAGAAATAAAAAAGTTACAACAGTTTTTGTGTGATTTTTATGTAAATCACTTTATTTCATAAAAATAACGTTTTTTTTGTATAACTTTAGAATAAATTGTCCGAAAAATTTAAGAAAGGCATTTCTATTTAGATTTCATGAAAACAAAATTATTTAAACAAAATTTTAAATTTTTTATGAAGAAATAAAAAAGTTACAGCAATTTTTGTGCGATTTTTAAGAAAAACTTTTTTTTGTATAACTTTAGAATAAATCGTCCGAGAAATTGAAAAACGTCATTTCCAAACGGATTTCATGAAAGCAAGATTATTTAAACAAAATTTAAAATTTTTTATGAAGAAATAAAAAAGTTATAGCAATTTTTGTGTGATTTTTAAGAAAAACGCTTCTTTGTATAACTTTAGAATAAATCGTCCTAGTAATATAAAATCAGCATATCTATTTAGATTTCATGAAATCAAAATTATTTAAACAAAATTGAAATTTTTTTATGAAGAAATAAAAAAGTTACAGCAGTTTTTGTGCGATTGTTAGGAAAAACTTTTTTTTGTATAACTATAGAATAAATCGTCCGAGAAATTTAAAAACGGCATTTCTAATTGGATTTTATGAAAGCAAAATTATTTAAACAAAATTTTAAATTTTTTATGAAGAAATAAAAAAGTTACAGCAGTTTTTGTGTGATTTTTCAGAAAAACGCTTTTTTGTATAACTTTGGAATAAATTATCTAAAACATTTTAAAATGGCATTTCAAATTAGATTTTATGAATACAAAATTATTTAAACAAAATTTAAATTTTTTTAGAAAGAAATAAAAAAGTTACAGCAGTTTTTGTGTGATTTTTAAGAACATCTTTAGAATAAATCGTCTAAAAGATTTTAAAATGGCATTTCTAATTAGATTTTATGAATACAAAATTATTTAAACAAAATTTAAATTTTTTTAGAAGGAAATAAAAAAGTTACAGCAGTTTTTGTGTGACTTTTAAGAAAAACGCATAATTTCATAAAAATAACGTTTTTTTTGTATAACTTTAGAATAAATCGTCTGAGAAATTTAAAATCGGCATATCTATTTAGATTTCATGAAAACAAAATTATTTAAACAAAATTTAAGATTTTTTATGAAGAAATAAAAAAGTTACAGCAGTTTTTGTGTGATTTTTAAGAAAAACTTTTTTTTGTATAACTTTGGAATAAATCGTCCGAGAAATTTAAAAACGGCATTTCTAATTGGATTTCATGAAAGCAAAATAATTTAAACAAAATTTAAAATTTTTTATGAAGAAATAAAAAAGTTACAGCAGTTTTTTTGTGATTTTTAAGAAAAACGCTTTTTTGTATAACTTTAGAATAAATTGTCTAAAACATTTTAAAATGGCATTTCTAATTAGATTTTATGAATACAAAATTATTTAAACAAAATTTAAATTTTTTTAGAAAGAAATAAAAAAGTTACAGCAGTTTTTGTGTGACTTTTGAGAAAAACGCATTATTTCATAAAAATAACGTTTTTTTTGTATAACTTTAGAAAAAATCGTCTAAAAAATTTAAAAATGGCATTTCTATTTAGATTTCATGAAAGCAAAATTATTTAAACAAAATTTTAAATTTTTTATGAAGAAATAAAAAAGTTACAGCAGTTTTTGTGTGATTTTTCAGAAAAACGCTTTTTTGTATAACTTTGGAATAAATTATCTAAAACATTTTAAAATGGCATTTCAAATTAGATTTTATGAACACAAAATTATTTAAATAAAATTTTAAATTTTTTATAAAAAAATAAAAAAGATACAGCAGTTTTTGTGTGATTTTTAAGTAAAACGCATTATTTCATAAAAATAACGTTTTTTTTGTATAACTTTAAAATAAATCGTCCGAGAAATTTAAGAATGTTATTTCTATTTAGATTTCACAAACACAAAATTATTTAAACAAAATTGAATTTTTTTTATGAAGAAATAAAAAAGTTACAGCAGTTTTTGTGCGAGTGTTAGGAAAAACTTTTTTTTGTATAACTTTAGAATAAATTGTCTAAAACATTTTAAAATGGCATTTCTAATTAGATTTTATGAATACAAAATTATTTAAACAAAATTTAAATTTTTTTAGAAGGAAATAAAAAAGTTACAGCAGTTTTTGTGTGACTTTTAAGAAAAACGCATAATTTCATAAAAATAACGCTTTTTTTGTATAACTTTAGAATAAATCGTCTGAGAAATTTAAAATCGGCATATCTATTTAGATTTCATGAAAACAAAATTATTTAAACAAAATTTAAGATTTTTTATGAAGAAATAAAAAAGTTACAGCAGTTTTTGTGTGATTTTTAAGAAAAACTTTTTTTTGTATAACTTTGGAATAAATCGTCCGAGAAATTTAAAAACGGCATTTCTAATTGGATTTCATGAAAGCAAAATAATTTAAACAAAATTTTAAATTTTTTATGAAGAAATAAAAAAGTTACAGCAGTTTTTTTGTGATTTTTAAGAAAAACGCTTTTTTGTATAACTTTAGAATAAATTGTCTAAAACATTTTAAAATGGCATTTCTAATTAGATTTTATGAATACAAAATTATTTAAACAAAATTTAAATTTTTTTAGAAAGAAATAAAAAAGTTACAGCAGTTTTTGTGTGACTTTTAAGAAAAACGCATTATTTCATAAAAATAACGTTTTTTTTGTATAACTTTAGAATAAATCGTCCGAGAAATTTAAAAACGGCATTTTTAATTGGATTTCATGAAAGCAAAATTATTTAAACAAAATTTAAAAATTTTTATGAAGAAATAAAAAAGTTACAGCAGTTTTTGTGTGATTTTTAAGAAAAACGCTTTTTTGTATAACTTTGGAATAAATTGTCCGAGAAATTTAAAAACTGCATTTCTAATTGGATTTCACGAAAGCAAAATTATATAATATTATTTAAACAAAATTTAAATTTTTTTAGAAAGAAATAAAAAAGTTACAGCAGTTTTTGTGTGACTTTTAAGAAAAACGCATTATTTCATAAAAATAACGTTTTTTTTGTATAACTTTAGAATAAATCGTCCGAGAAATTTAAAAACGGCATTTTTAATTGGATTTCATGAAAGCAAAATTATTTAAACAAAATTTAATAAATCGTCCGAGAAATTTAAAAACGGGATTTCTATTTAGATTTCATAAAAACAAAATTATTTAAACAAAATTGAAATTTTTTTATGAAGAAATAAAAAAGCTACAGCAGTTTTTGTGCGATTTTTAAGAAAAACTTTTTTTGTATAACTTTAGAATAAATCGTCCGAGAAATTTAAAAACGGCATATCTATTTAGATTTCATGAAAACAAAATTATTTAAACAAAATTGAAATTTTTTTATGAAGAAATAAAAAACTTACAGCAGTTTTTTTGTGATTTTTAAGAAAAACGCTTTTTTGTATAACTTTAGAATAAATTGTCTAAAACATTTTAAAATGGCATTTCTAATTAGATTTTATGAATACAAAATTATTTAAACAAAATTTAAATTTTTTTAGAAAGAAATAAAAAAGTTACAGCAGTTTTTGTGTGATTTTTAAGAACATCTTTAGAATAAATCGTCTAAAAGATTTTAAAATGGCATTTCTAATTAGATTTTATGAATACAAAATTATTTAAACAAAATTTAAATTTTTTTAGAAGGAAATAAAAAAGTTACAGCAGTTTTTGTGTGACTTTTAAGAAAAACGCATAATTTCATAAAAATAACGTTTTTTTTGTATAACTTTAGAATAAATCGTCTGAGAAATTTAAAATCGGCATATCTATTTAGATTTCATGAAAACAAAATTATTTAAACAAAATTTAAGATTTTTTATGAAGAAATAAAAAAGTTACAGCAGTTTTTGTGTGATTTTTAAGAAAAACTTTTTTTTGTATAACTTTGGAATAAATCGTCCGAGAAATTTAAAAACGGCATTTCTAATTGGATTTCATGAAAGCAAAATAATTTAAACAAAATTTAAAATTTTTTATGAAGAAATAAAAAAGTTACAGCAGTTTTTTTGTGATTTTTAAGAAAAACGCTTTTTTGTATAACTTTAGAATAAATTGTCTAAAACATTTTAAAATGGCATTTCTAATTAGATTTTATGAATACAAAATTATTTAAACAAAATTTAAATTTTTTTAGAAAGAAATAAAAAAGTTACAGCAGTTTTTGTGTGACTTTTGAGAAAAACGCATTATTTCATAAAAATAACGTTTTTTTTGTATAACTTTAGAAAAAATCGTCTAAAAAATTTAAAAATGGCATTTCTATTTAGATTTCATGAAAGCAAAATTATTTAAACAAAATTTTAAATTTTTTATGAAGAAATAAAAAAGTTACAGCAGTTTTTGTGTGATTTTTCAGAAAAACGCTTTTTTGTATAACTTTGGAATAAATTATCTAAAACATTTTAAAATGGCATTTCAAATTAGATTTTATGAACACAAAATTATTTAAATAAAATTTTAAATTTTTTATAAAAAAATAAAAAAGATACAGCAGTTTTTGTGTGATTTTTAAGTAAAACGCATTATTTCATAAAAATAACGTTTTTTTTGTATAACTTTAAAATAAATCGTCCGAGAAATTTAAGAATGTTATTTCTATTTAGATTTCACAAACACAAAATTATTTAAACAAAATTGAATTTTTTTTATGAAGAAATAAAAAAGTTACAGCAGTTTTTGTGCGAGTGTTAGGAAAAACTTTTTTTTGTATAACTTTAGAATAAATTGTCTAAAACATTTTAAAATGGCATTTCTAATTAGATTTTATGAATACAAAATTATTTAAACAAAATTTAAATTTTTTTAGAAGGAAATAAAAAAGTTACAGCAGTTTTTGTGTGACTTTTAAGAAAAACGCATAATTTCATAAAAATAACGCTTTTTTTGTATAACTTTAGAATAAATCGTCTGAGAAATTTAAAATCGGCATATCTATTTAGATTTCATGAAAACAAAATTATTTAAACAAAATTTAAGATTTTTTATGAAGAAATAAAAAAGTTACAGCAGTTTTTGTGTGATTTTTAAGAAAAACTTTTTTTTGTATAACTTTGGAATAAATCGTCCGAGAAATTTAAAAACGGCATTTCTAATTGGATTTCATGAAAGCAAAATAATTTAAACAAAATTTTAAATTTTTTATGAAGAAATAAAAAAGTTACAGCAGTTTTTTTGTGATTTTTAAGAAAAACGCTTTTTTGTATAACTTTAGAATAAATTGTCTAAAACATTTTAAAATGGCATTTCTAATTAGATTTTATGAATACAAAATTATTTAAACAAAATTTAAATTTTTTTAGAAAGAAATAAAAAAGTTACAGCAGTTTTTGTGTGACTTTTAAGAAAAACGCATTATTTCATAAAAATAACGTTTTTTTTGTATAACTTTAGAATAAATCGTCCGAGAAATTTAAAAACGGCATTTTTAATTGGATTTCATGAAAGCAAAATTATTTAAACAAAATTTAAAAATTTTTATGAAGAAATAAAAAAGTTACAGCAGTTTTTGTGTGATTTTTAAGAAAAACGCTTTTTTGTATAACTTTGGAATAAATTGTCCGAGAAATTTAAAAACTGCATTTCTAATTGGATTTCACGAAAGCAAAATTATATAATATTATTTAAACAAAATTTAAATTTTTTTAGAAAGAAATAAAAAAGTTACAGCAGTTTTTGTGTGACTTTTAAGAAAAACGCATTATTTCATAAAAATAACGTTTTTTTTGTATAACTTTAGAATAAATCGTCCGAGAAATTTAAAAACGGCATTTTTAATTGGATTTCATGAAAGCAAAATTATTTAAACAAAATTTAAAAATTTTTATGAAGAAATAAAAAAGTTACAGCAGTTTTTTTGTGATTTTTAAGAAAAACGCTTTTTTGTATAACTTTAGAATAAATTGTCTAAAACATTTTAAAATGGAATTTCTAATTAGATTTTATGAATACAAAATTATTTAAACAAAATTTAAATTTTTTTAGAAAGAAATAAAAAAGTTACAGCAGTTTTTGTGTGGTTTTTAAGAAAAACGCATTATTTCATAAAAATAACGTTTTTTTTTGTATAACTTTAGAATAAATCGTCCGAAAAATTAAAAACGACATTTCTAATTGGATTTTATGAAAGCAAAATTATTTAAACAAAATTGAAATTTTTTTATGAAGAAATAAAAAAGTTATAGCAGTTTTTGTGCGATTTTTAAGAAAAACTTTTTTTTGTATAACTTGAGAATAAATCGTCCGAGAAATTTAAAAACGGCATTTTTATTTGGATTTCATGAAAGCAAAATTATTTAAACAAAATTTAAAAATTTTTATGAAGAAATAAAAAAGTTACAGCAGTTTTTTTGTGATTTTTAAGAAAAACGCTATTTTGTATAACTTCAGAATAAATTGCTTGAGAAATTTAAAAACTGCATTTCTAATTGGATTTCACGAAAGCAAAATTATTTAAACAAAATTTTAAATTTTTTATGAAGAAATAAAAAAGTTACAGCAGTTTTTTTGAGATTTTTAAGAAAAACGCATTATTTCATAAAAATAACGTTTTTTTTGTATAACTTTAGAATAAATCGTCCGAGAAATTTAAAAACGGCATTTTTAATTGGATTTCATGAAAGCAAAATTATTTAAACAAAATTTAAAAATTTTTATGAAGAAATAAAAAAGTTATAGCAGTTTTTGTGTGATTTTTAAGAAAAACGCTATTTTGTATAACTTCAGAATAAATTGCTTGAGAAATTTAAAAACTGCATTTCTAATTGGATTTCACGAAAGCAAAATTATTTAAACAAAATTTTAAATTTTTTATGAAGAAATAAAAAAGTTACAGCAGTTTTTTTGTGATTTTTAAGAAAAACGCTTTTTTGTATAACTTTAGAATAAATTGTCTAAAACATTTTAAAATGGCATTTCGAATTAGATTTTATGAATACAAAATTATTTAAAGAAAATTTAAATTTTTTTAGAAAGAAATAAAAAAGTTACAGCAGTTTTTGTGTGACTTTTAAGAAAAACGCATTATTTCATAAAAATAACGTTTTTTTTGTATAACTTTAGAATAAATCGTCCGAGAAATTTAAAAACGGCATTTTTAATTGGATTTCATGAAAGCAAAATTATTTAAACAAAATTTAAAATTTTTTATGAAGAAATAAAAAAGTTACAGCTGTTTTTTTGTGATTTTTAAGAATAACGCTTTTTTGTATAACTTTAGAATAAATTGTCTAAAACATTTTAAAATGGCATTTCTAATTAGATTTTATGAATACAAAATTATTTAAACAAAATTTAAATTTTTTTAGAAAAAAATAAAAAAAATACAGCAGTTTTTGTGTGATTTTTATGAAAAACGCATTATTTCATAAAAATAACGTTTTTTTTTGTATAACTTTAGAATAAATCGTCCGAGAAATTTAAAAACGGCATTTCTATTTAGATTTTATGAAAACAAAATTATTTAAACAAAATTGAAATTTATTTATGAAGAAATAAAAAAGTTACAGCAGTTTTTGTGCGATTTTTAAGAAAAACTTTTTTTTGTATAACTTTGGAATAAATTGTCTAAAACATTTTAAAATGGCATTTCTAATTAGATTTTATGAATACAAAATTATTTAAACAAAATTCAAATTTTTTTATGAAGAAATAAAAAAGTTACAGCAGTTTTTGTGTGATTTTTAAGAAAAACGCTTTTTTGTATAACTTTAGAATAAATTGTCTAAAACATTTTAAAATGTCATTTCTAATTAGATTTTATGAATACAAAATTATATAAACAAAATTTAAGTTTTTTTAGAAGGAAATAAAAAAAATACAGCAGTTTTTGTGTGATTTTTAAGAAAAACGCATTATTTCATTAAAATAACGTTTTTTTTGTATAACTTTAGAATAAATCGTCCGAGAAATTTAAAAACGGCATTTCTATTTAGATTTCATGAAAACAAAATTATTTAAACAAAATTCAAATTTTTTTATGAAGAAATAAAAAAGTTACAGCAGTTTTTGTGCGATTTTTAAGAAAAACTTTTTTTTGTATAACTTTAGAATAAATCGTCCGAGAAATTTAAAAACGGCATTTCTAATTGGATATTATGAAAGCAAAATTATTTAAACAAAATTTTAAATTTTTTATGAAGAAATAAAAAAGTTACAGCAGTTTTTTTGTGATTTTTAAGAAAAACGCATTATTTCATAAAAATAACGTTTTTTTTGTATAACTTTAGAAAAAATCGTCTAAAAAATTTAAAAACGGCATTTCTATTTAGATTTCATGAAAGCAAAATTATTTAAACAAAATTTTAAATTTTTTATGAAGAAATAAAAAAGTTACAGCAGTTTTTGTGTGATTTTTCAGAAAAACGCTTTTTTGTATAACTTTGGAATAAATTATCTAAAACATTTTAAAATGGCATTTCAAATTAGATTTTATGAACACAAAATTATTTAAATAAAATTTTAAATTTTTTATAAAAAAATAAAAAAGATACAGCAGTTTTTGTGTGATTTTTAAGTAAAACGCATTATTTCATAAAAATAACGTTTTTTTTGTATAACTTTAAAATAAATCGTCCGAGAAATTTAAGAATGTTATTTCTATTTAGATTTCACAAAAACAAAATTATTTAAACAAAATTGAATTTTTTTTATGAAGAAATAAAAAAGTTACAGCAGTTTTTGTGCGAGTGTTAGGAAAAACTTTTTTTTGTATAACTTTAGAATTAATTGTCTAAAACATTTTAAAATGGCATTTCTAATTAGATTTTATGAATACAAAATTATTTAAACAAAATTTAAATTTTTTTAGAAGGAAATAAAAAAGTTACAGCAGTTTTTGTGTGACTTTTAAGAAAAACGCATTATTTCATAAAAATAACGTTTTTTTTGTATAACTTTAGAATAAATCGTCCGAGAAATTTAAAAACGGCATTTTTAATTGGATTTCATGAAAGCAAAATTATTTAAACAAAATTTAAAAATTTTTATGAAGAAATAAAAAAGTTACAGCAGTTTTTTTGTGATTTTTAAGAAAAACGCTTTTTTGTATATTTTTAGAATAAATTGTCTAAAACATTTTAAAATGGCATTTCTAATTAGATTTTATGAATACAAAATTATTTAAACAAAATTTAAATTTTTTTAGAAAGAAATAAAAAAGTTACAGCAGTTTTTGTGTGACTTTTAAGAAAAACGCATTATTTCATAAAAATAACGTTTTTTTTGTATAACTTTAGAATAAATCGTCCGAGAAATTTAAAAACGGCATTTTTAATTGGATTTCATGAAAGCAAAATTATTTAAACAAAATTTAAAAATTTTTATGAAGAAATAAAAAAGTTACAGCAGTTTTTGTGTGATTTTTAAGAAAAACGCTTTTTTGTATAACTTTGGAATAAATTGTCCGAGAAATTTAAAAACTGCATTTCTAATTGGATTTCACGAAAGCAAAATTATATAATATTATTTAAACAAAATTTAAATTTTTTTAGAAAGAAATAAAAAAGTTACAGCAGTTTTTGTGTGACTTTTAAGAAAAACGCATTATTTCATAAAAATAACGTTTTTTTTGTATAACTTTAGAATAAATCGTCCGAGAAATTTAAAAACGGCATTTTTAATTGGATTTCATAAAAGCAAAATTATTTAAACAAAATTTAAAATTTTTTATGAAGAAATAAAAAAGTTACAGCTGTTTTTTTGTGATTTTTAAGAATAACGCTTTTTTGTATAACTTTAGAATAAATTGTCTAAAACATTTTAAAATGGCATTTCTAATTAGATTTTATGAATACAAAATTATTTAAACAAAATTTAAATTTTTTTAGAAAAAAATAAAAAAAATACAGCAGTTTTTGTGTGATTTTTATGAAAAACGCATTATTTCATAAAAATAACGTTTTTTTTTGTATAACTTTAGAATAAATCGTCCGAGAAATTTAAAAACGGCATTTTTATTTGGATTTCATGAAAGCAAAATTATTTAAACAAAATTTAAAAATTTTTATGAAGAAATAAAAAAGTTACAGCAGTTTTTGTGTGATTTTTAAGAAAAACGCTATTTTGTATAACTTCAGAATAAATTGCTTGAGAAATTTAAAAACTGCATTTCTAATTGGATTTCACGAAAGCAAAATTATTTAAACAAAATTTTAAATTTTTTATGAAGAAATAAAAAAGTTACAGCAGTTTTTTTGTGATT